>CAIGRT010100867.1:0-10026 GCA_903798405.1 Fraxinus platypoda | reverse complement strand
TATTTATTTATTTATTTTTCGTGGTGAGATTTTGATTCAATCAAACACCGGCTATCAACTATTGGTAAATTAATGGATAAATTGTGATATACATGATACAATAGAATAAAATTTATCGAATAAAAATTATCAGAAACCAATGACGTCAAACTTTTCGATAGGGATGGCAAAAAAATCCATTCAACCCGAAATCAGTGGAGCCCTGCCCCAAAAAGGGCGGGGATTACCCGCCTAATCGGGTAAACGGGGCGGGGACGAGGCGATGGTCATTGCTCCGAAACGGGTATGAGAATCATAGTCCCCACCTAGCTACCCCGTCCCGTTTAAAGTTAATTTTAAATTTAAATTTTTTATCAAACAAAAATAATAGATTTATCATATTTTTAAAGAGAAAATAAATGATTTCTAACAAATTGGTAAAATAATAATAATATTTACTAAGTAAAAACATAAAAAAAATAAAAGCAACAAATAAAATAAATAAAAAATAAAAAGAAAAAATAAATGGGCCGATAAAAGGGGGCAGGGGACCTGCCCTTCCCCGCCTCTATCCCTCCTCGAACCCGTCTCGTCCCACTTTAAACGGGCATGTGGATAGGGTAAAGTAACAAAATTACCCGATGTCCGTTCCACATTCGCCCCGTCGTCATCCCTACTTTTGGATCAAATCAAAGGGAATACTAACTTCTCCGAAATATATGCTCTATGGATATTCCCATGTGCTATTTCATTTACTTCGTCAAGCCATCGAATATTCTCTAAAAAAATCCACCTATACGCTCCACAGAATATATATATATATATATATATATACACACCCAAATACCCATCTTCACCATTCTCCATCTTCTACGTTTTTCGGTATTCTCCTTCTATTTTTGTGAGTTTTTATAAGGTGTGTGAGGGAACATGAAATTTTGGAAGATTCTGTGCAATCAGATAAATGAAACATTGCCAGATTGGCAAGACAAGTTCTTATCGTATAAAGATTTGAAGAAACAGCTGAAATTGATTTATCCCATACAAGGGTCGTGCAAAAATCATGAAAATGGTGAAATTTATACTAATGGGAGGCCAAATAAACGGCCCAGATTGAGTGATGATGAAAAGGAAGTTGGAGATTCTGTGTGCGGAGGTGGTGACGATCGGGATGAGGTGACAAAGGAAATAATTGATTTTCTAGAGCTTTTGGAAAAGGAGATCGAGAAATTTAATGGGTTCTTCGTCGATAAAGAAGAATTTTACATTATTAGATTGAAGGTATTACCTTTCTTCTTCATTATTCTTATTTTTTGGTATTATTTTATGTTTTACGAGTATTCAATTTTTACATTTCTTTGTCATTATTTCTGTTGGTTTTTGGTAGATTATGCATTTTAGGAATCGGTAAACTGCACCAAAAAAAGGAGAAAGAAAAAGGAAAGAAAATGTGTGTAAAGTCAAGAAAATAGGAGATAAAACAGAGATAATTTATAATAAAGTTACATGGTGTTTTAATGGAATCGTGTGGCCTGTACTGATGAAAACCTTTCTTACTATTTGAGTTTCGGTTGAATACAGATGCTAAAAGAAGAGGTTGCAGAAGCTAAGGATTCAGAGGTAGAGCTGATGAAAATAGGAAGAAAGATAGTAGATTTTCATGGAGAGATGATTCTGTTAGAGAATTACAGTGCTCTAAACTATACAGGTTCCAGCCTCTTATTATGCCTTAATATTTGTAAATGGCTTGCTCCCTCTCGTGAATGTGCGTAGTTATGTTAAGTGGATGGTTGTTATGGCTGATAATTGCCATGTTAACAGTTATAGTATAAGAGTTCTTGTTATCTATCTGCTCATCGTAAATGGTTACCGTAACATTTTATCTCTTAATCTGATCATAAGTTGATCAGGAGCTTTCTTGACTCAAACATACGTATTTAAGATTAGAAGGAGGTCTGTTTGCAACCAAACTAGAAGATAAACCCTCTATTTTTATATTATTGGAACTTCCACATTTGAACTGCACTCATTTGTGTTAGACCAAAGTAGTAGGCTCGGTTAACCACCATGGTAAAAAAACATTGTGGTTTCATCACCATGAATCTTGAGGCACTGCTACACCAACATAAAGTTATGGGAAACAAAGGTTCCTACTTGATGCAATATGAACCAGTAAGATTGATTTTTTCTTCAAATTCTCTTTATATAGACTTCCCTACTGAAGTGGTAACGGTGAGATTATTTTCTTTTCTCACTTTCTGTAAGGGCTGAGGTTGTGTTTTAACTGAGATCAAGCAGAGGAGAAGAATAAATGTTTTTCCAGATTATATTGGGATCTTTTTAGAACTTGTAAATATCTCGTTTTTATTGGATAGAACAACATTTTCCTGGAGCTTTTTAATATTTTCCATATTTTTTTTTTCTTTTATTGGAGTAGGCAATCACTCAAACACTTACAGATATGTGGATGGACTTCATTGATGGACCATGATTGAGTTCCTGAGTATTCCTTGTATGCAGGGACAACCCTTTCAATTTTAATAAATGAAATATATTAAAAAATGGACAAGAAAACCCCACGTTAAAGAAGGCTGGTTAAACATCCATATATATGTATAGCAATTCTTTTATGGTTCTTTCACATTTCGTTTCTGCTAACCAATAGTTGATCCAGATCATCCATTATGTTAAATGGGGAAAATTGAAAGCACAACTTCTATTATGTATTTGTCAAGAATGAGGGAGATATGGAAAGAGAGGTGACAGGAGTGTTGTAGAGTGCGTAAGTGAAAGAGAGAGAGAGATGGACAACGTTCTTTTATGATGGTGAGTTAGTGAGAGAGATTTTTTTTTTTCCATTTCCATCTGAAAATTCCCTGTACTGTTTTATTTATAATTGCCAGTTTCTTCAATTTTGAACTAAGACATCCATTCAACTTAGTGAGTCTTTCTTGGCAATTGCACGAGAGATACCCGTAATTCCTCAAAAGTGAGTGAAGACGAGGAACTACCTAGTCAATGCAGTGTACGATGTCCTTAAGATGTGCAAACTAATAAAATATGTTTATTCATGTAGTAAATGTGAAAGTGATGGTATTCTATTTGAGGGTAAACTTCCATAGTGGTACAGATCCTATTCATGATTGCTCTTAGTGGAATCTAGGGAGACAATTATTGATGAGGTTTGAGTTCAGAAATTGTTGATATGTAGAAATAGTTGTGTACAAAATATTTTTTTGCTTTTACTGTTTTGTGGTGGGTATTGTTACCATGACTAGTCTCTAATTCCATTTGAGCAGAAATTATGGGATCTGGTTACACATTTTAGGAAGTCAGGGTTCATAATTTCTGAACTTTTTATTGGTTTTCTGGCAGGACTAGTGAAGATCTTGAAAAAATATGACAAGCTAAGTGGGGAACTCATGCGACTACCTTTCATACAAAAGGTTCTGCACGAGCCATTCTTTAGAACTGAAGTGTTAAATAATCTAGTGAAGGAGTGTGAGATAATGATTTACCGCATCTTCTCGTGGCACGAGCAATTGACCCCACCAGAAGAGAATGGTCAGAAAGAAGGTTGCAGTGACTGGGCTGCGACTGAGGATTCAGAAAAACATCTTAGAGTGCCTGAAGAACTTTCGGCAATTGAAAACATGGAAAACATGTACATGAGGCTTACTATGTCAGCCTTACGGACTCTAAGGGAAATCCGTAGTGGAAGCTCCACCGTAAGCATGTTCTCATTGCCACCCATGCAAGGTCGTGACTTGGATGAATTCTGGAAGTAAAATCCTGTCGTGGAGCATGAAGCTAAGTAACCTAGTGCTATTATACTTTTGATTATGATATTTCCTCCGTGAAGCCCTTAGTCTTGTTAACTCTAGGTTTTCCTGTAAACATTACATTTGAAAGTTAAAAGTGCCACAAACCTCCATATCAAGCCTTTGTTCTGAAAATCAAGAAAGGTTTGTGGAGCTACTATACGTAATTGAATGTCATTTGGTAGAGTTTAATCACTTGTAGTATTTTTCTAGTCTGATGCTGTTTTGTTTCTTCTTCACGTTGTTTACCTCGATAATTTGTACTTGATGAAAGAAGAACGTTTGTAACATAATATTACAGCGTTGCTGGTGTGAAAATTGCATTGTCTTCTTATTGCTTGGTTTCGAGTCTTGATGCAGACTTCGATAATATAGGTAGATTATCATGCTCATCAGATGTTGAGTCCTTTTTTCTTTTCTTTTATACGGGATTTGCACCAGAAGATGATCCTCTAGTTACTATTAACTTGGGACCTCTCACCTATTGCTATTTTATTAGTTAAACAAAAATTTAATTTCACCTAGGAAACTGATCTTTTTACAAGTTACAACTTTGTTATTCCGTCTTCTTGGTGTTGTTTCAAGTTTCAAAGTCGACGAGAAACTAAATGATAAAAGAACATTCAATTACATCTATTTGCAGTGAGCAGAAATTGTAATTTAAGGCCCAATGTTAAATATAACACCTTAAGCTCAGTGGATGGTGCCTATTTACTAAGCAGAAAGTTGTAGGTTTAATTTTTGTTATTTTTCGCTCTGTTTTTTGTGTTTTGCGGCTTGGCCTACCATTCCCGTTGAGGGTTAAAAACTTGTTTGAGCCCTGAATTTATGGGTGTGTTTATTTTGGTCATCTAAGTTAATTTCCTTACGAAATTAGAACTACACATCGAATTTATTATTCCGTTAATATCTATACTCAACTCTAGCTATGAAAACTAGCATACTAATTTAAATAAGTTAATTTCCCTATGAAATTAGCACTGTACTACTAATGGTTTATCCTGTTAGTCGCTGTACTCTACTTCGTCTTTGAAACTAACAGAAAAATTTAAGTTACTTTCCTTGAGAATTTATCATTGGCCTTTATTAACTCTCGAAATAAAGTCTGCGAACCCAACTAGTCATTGGCTAGGAGAAAGGCGACACGTGAGGGGAGGAAAGAAGTAGAAGACTCGCCTAAAGGTCGCTTATCATTTTCCATATTTAGGTTGGTTACGAGCTATCAATAAGTATTGAAAAACGATGAAGAAGTTNATTAACTCTCGAAATAAAGTCTGCGAACCCAACTAGTCATTGGCTAGGAGAAAGGCGACACGTGAGGGGAGGAAAGAAGTAGAAGACTCGCCTAAAGGTCGCTTATCATTTTCCATATTTAGGTTGGTTACGAGCTATCAATAAGTATTGAAAAACGATGAAGAAGTTGAGCTGGAAGATCACATCAGCAACCAATACAGTCAGCAAGGAACACATCATCAGCACCCTAAATCGATTCTAGAAGAAGGCGTGGAAGGATCTAGTAGCTAAATCAGCTTTCCACCTCATCATTCTCTGTTTTTCTGTTTTGGTTTTCTGCTCCACTCACCAGGGAATATTCTTTAGTTATAGGTGTGATAATTGTATATATAAACGTCCATTAATGTACTTCACAATTAAGAGAAAATATACAATACAAATTCTCTCAAATTGTTCCTCAAACATATCCTCCACATCTATTATATTTGAGGTTATTTTCAATTTGCATTTCTTAAAATGGTATCAGAGAATGAAATGGAGGAATCAAATGTTGGCAATGTGAGTCCAGGACAAGCACAAAATGAAAATCTAAATGCAACTGGTAGCTCAAACATCGTTTACCATGATCCCACTCACCAAGCAGCCCATACTTCATTGGAAGCAATGATGGTACTGGTGCTGTTTTAGTAACTCAACACTAGATGCCAGCAGCTATTACTCGTGAGCTCGATCCATAAAAAGGGCACTACGCATCAAAAACAAATTAGGATTTATAGATGGAAGCATATGTGAGCCAGAAGATCCAAATGATCCAATCATGGAGCATTGGTTGCGGTGCAATGATATTGTCATCACCTGGATGCAGAACACAATGGCTGTGGACATAAAACACATCATCACCTATGCTGAAACGGTTCACCAGCTTTGGATTGAGCTGGAGCAGCGGTTTACCCAGCAAAATGCACCTAGGATCTTCGAGGTTAAGCAGGCCATAACCATGCTACTACAAAATCAAGATCATATGAATGTCTATTTCTCCAAACTTAAGGCACTCCTAGATGAACTGATGAACTATGAAGTGATACCTAGTTGCAGCTGTGGAAGGTTGAAAATTGTGGTCCAAAATCAGCAAAGGGACTGGGTGATGAAATTCCTGATGGGGCTCAATGATTCTTACAAAGGAATCAAGGCACAAGTCCTACTTTTCAAGCCCTTTCCAAGCTTAAATGAGGTCTAGTCGATCATACAGCAGGAGGAAAAGAGGAGAGAAATTTCTACTGAAAAAGGTGGACCTGAACCTATGGCTCTTATCTCCAAGAGAAGCTATCGAGAAGGTGGGAAACAAAATTTCCCATTACAGAGTAGAGAAAGTTATTATTGCACCTTCTGTAAAGTTCCAGGACATTCCTTTGAAAGATGTTTCAAGGCTAATCCAGCCAAGTCAGTCTGTTCTTATTGTCGAGTTCCTGGCCATATTCCTGATAAATGTTTTAAACTGGACGGATACCCACCAAGCCAGAAGTTTGAAGGAAAGGCGAGACCTCTAGCAAATCAGTCCATTGCATCCCTACCAGCTGCACAGGAAGTGGTGAATCCCAAGTCTCAGGTGTCATTAAGCCAGGAACAATATTCCCAGCTCATGGCACTTCTCAAGCCAACCACATAACCTCAATACCCCTCCTACTCAGTAAACAATGTTCAGTGTACTGGAACTCCCTCCTCATCTGATGAAAGCATACACCAACTTTCTGGTACGTTCTTATGTATGTCTGTTTTAGAGTCAAAGTTTTCTAACATTTCAGAAATTCCCTGGATCCTAGACACATGGGCTACTGACCATATGATTTGTTCAATCTCATTGTTTTCCCCCATTCAGGCACAAGTCTCCTATTCAGTAGCTTTACCAAATGGTAACAAGTTTCCCGTCACACATATAGGGACAGTAAATGTCACAGAAACTCTAACACTTCATGATGTTCTTTGTGTGCCTAACTTTTCATACAATCTGATTTCTGCCAAGAAATTGACTCAAACCCTTAACCGTTGTCTGATTTTCTTCTCTCAATTTTGTTATATCCCGGACCTTTCAGTTTGGAAGACGATTGGCATGGGTGAAGTCAAGGAGGGACTCTATCATATGAAGCTTGAAAAAATCTCACATTTATCTCTAATGGATCATCCTACCAGTTTAAACAATCAGCCTTTCACTTATATTTCAGCTTCAGTAACTAATGACACTCAAACTTTTGATGTTTGGCATTATAGATTAGGGCACTCTTCTTATTCTATTCCCAATGTTAATGGCGATGTTCAATTTTCAAAAACTTCTGACAATAGACATTGTTCTATATGTCCTCTAGCTAAGTTACACAAACTTCCATTCCCTGTAAGCACACACAAAGCTAAAAGATGCTTTGAATTAATACATTGTGATATCTTGGGGCCCTGCAATGAAACTGGAAGTGATGGATCCAAGTATTTCTTGACCATTGTGGATGATTTCAGTAGGAGTACTTGGGCATACATGTTAAAATTAAAATCTGAAGCCACTGTTGCACTTCAAAATTTTTGCACTTCGGTAGAAACACAATTTGAAACCAAGGTCAAAGTCATTCGAAGTGACAATGGGGGTGAATTCAATATGAGGGACTTCTATCTTAAAAGGGGGATCATATATCATAGAACCCGTGTTGAAACACTACAGCAGAATGCTGTGGTTGAGAGAAAGCATCAGCATATTCTTAATACAGCTAGGGCCTTAAGATTTCAAAGTGGAATCCCTTTCAAATACTGGAACTACTATGTCCTAACTGCTGTTTACCTCATTAATAGGACACCATCTCGCATTTTAAATGACAAAAGCCCTTATCAAATTCTTTTTGACAAAATGCCAGACTACTTGCAGCTTAAAGTCTTTGGCTATCTAGCATTTGCTACCACCATTGTTAATAGGAGACACAAGTTTGATCCTAGAGCAAGGAGATGTGCTTTTATAGGCTATCCTTTTGGTGTCAAAGGATATACCCTACTGGATATTGAAACTAAGAAGATGATTGTGTCCAGGAATGTGGTTTTCTATGAGAATATTTTCCCCTTTGAAACAGAAAATCCTACCAGCAAAAATCAAGTGCAATTCAATCAAAATAGTGACATCCTCCTAGATGTCATTCTTCCTCAAAATCCTATTTTTCATAATGAAATTAGCCTGGCCACACCAACACAAAATATCAGCTATGATCCACCAGAATATGAATCCCAGAACACAGAGTCTTTAAATGATACTCTACAAACTCTTGACCACAATGAGCCTCAACCAGAACCTACAGATGAGCCCTATAATGCTCCCAATCCATCATCAGACATCATTCCTGCCACTCACTTGCCTCGTAGGTCTACTAGAATTCGAAAGGCACCAACTCACCTACAAGACTTCATATGTCAGCAAGTTGCCTGCCTTCACCCATCTCAAGAGTCAAACAAATTGAAGGGACTGAACTCCACAGGTAAGCAATATCCCCCTTAACGCTGCTATTTCATATAAAAAATTGTCAACCCCATATAGAACTTTTGTCACTTCTCTCACATCACAGTCTGAACCTAGAGACTATCAGGAGGCCAAAGACTCACCAGAATGGTGTGTTGCCATGAGAAGTGAGATTAAAGCACTTGAGATTAATGACACCTGGGATCTTGTGGTTTTACTCCCTGACAAAAGGGCAATAGGGTGTAAATGGGTGTACAAAATCAAATTTAATGCTGATGGAAGCATAGAGAGGTTTAAAGCAAGGTTAGTTGCTAAAGGGTATACACAACATGAAGGATTTGATTATCACGAAACCTTTTCACCTGTAGCTAAGCTTATCACCATCAGGACCTTATTGGCTCTGGCTGTAATAAAGGGTTAGAATCTCTTCCAATTTGATGTCAATAACGCCTTCCTGCACGGGGATTTGGAAGAAGAGGTATTTATGGAACTTCCCCCAGGTTACTCAAGCAATGACAGGAAGAAAGTTTGTAAGCTCAAGAAGAGCTTGTATGGGTTAAAACAGGCATCACGCCAATGTTACTCTAAGCTCTCTAAGTTCATCATTTAGCTAGGATACGTCTAATCCAAGGCAGACTATAGTCTGTTTACTAAGGGGTCTAAAAACTCTTTTACTGCCATTTTGATAGATGTTGATGATATAATTGTTGCAGGAAATTGTGTTGACACAATTAACTATCTTAAAGGCTGTCTTCATGACCAATTTAGGATCAAAGATCTTGGAAAATTGAAGTACTTCCTTAGTATAGAGGTGGCCAGGTCTGCACAGGGTATTCACATGTGCCAACGTAGGTATGCTCTTGGTATACTAAGTGATTTAGGGACAATTGGCTCAGGACCAGCTAGGATCCCTTTGGATCAAAATGGGAAATTGACTAAAAATGAAGGAGAACTTCTCCCTGATCCAGCTCTTTATAGGAGACTGATTGGGCGATTGGTATACTTAACCATTACCAGGCCAGAAATTTCATACTCAGTCCAATTATTAAGCCAGTTTATGTGTACCCCTCGACTCCCACATTTGCATACGGCATACAAAGTTCTAAGGTATATTAAGAAGGCTCCAGGACAAGGGTTATTCTATTCAGCAAATTCAAAGGAACAACTCAATAGATATTGTGATTCCGACTGGGGAGCATGTCCTGAAACTAGAAGATCAGTAAGTGGATATTGTGTCTTCATTGGAGAGTCATTGGTATCTTGGAAATCCAAGAAACAGCAAGTTGTTTCCAGGTCTTCTTCAGAAGCACAATATAGAGCCATGGCCAATCTATGCTGTGAATTAACATGGTTTCGATACCTACTTAAAGATTTGAGAATAGCTCATCCTCAAGCTGCCTTCATGTACTGTGATAATAAATCTGCAGTGCACATTGCTACAAATCTGTTTTCCATGAAAGAACCAAGCATATAGAGCTTGATTTTCACCTAATACGAGATAAAATACAA
>CAIGRT010100861.1:0-17674 GCA_903798405.1 Fraxinus platypoda | reverse complement strand
GAGAGTACCACTTTGTAACATAAAAATCCCTTATGCGAAGGTTATCCACCGTTAACACCTGTCATCTGACCACCGTCCATAATAAAAATGCCACTCGTGGGGGCGGTTTACATTTCCATACCATCTTCCAGGGGAATGAGCTCTCTTCAACTCCCAACAGATAGTATTATAGAGACACATCAAATATATTCTCTGGGACGAATAGATCTCATTATGCGTACTACATCAGTCTTTAACTAAAATTTTAATTCATTTATAAAGAATCAACATACAAATCAAATTTACCAATTTGTGAGTCCCTGGTGTAAAACGTTTATTGAATACAATTCCCAAGCATACTCCTGCTTTACAAAGTGTATCTAATTTACAGACCTTTTGCACATACCTTAATGAGCAGACTCCACCCTATCTCAAAAACTAAACCAGCTACAAATGTGCAGAATCTTAGTTGTTTAACTGTCTTTCAGGCTTTAGAAGAGCCGAGATCAGTCCTCTTAAAGAAGCTTGAGACACTAACAGCCTAAAACTTTGTATTTTATGCAAAAGGAAAAGGAGAAATGCAATCAAAAACAACTATATGGGATAAAGGTTCCCAACTAATACTGATCACCAAAAATAGTGGCATTCGAAAATATGCCAAAAATATACCCTCATTTCAGGGAGTAGAATTCAAGAATAAACTAGGAGGTGTTGGTGGATTTTCTTGTAATTGATTGTTTTCCTCACATAATTAAATTTTTAATTAGGGAAATTTTTAATTTTGTTAGTTTGGTAGCTTTCCTTGTTCAGCTGAGATTTTTGGAGTTATAAATAGGAGCAAGGGTCTTCAGTTATGTAGACTCTAGATTTGAAATTGGCCCCTCCCTCCCTCTTCGGCTCTTCCTCAGTCTCTCTTTCCCTCGTTCTGCACCGCAGTCTCTCCAATACCTACCGAAGTTTCAAATTAAAGAATCTTCTGGTATCGAAAGAATGTTGTCTGTGGCTATGTACGATAAATAAGATTTCCTTGACAAACCAATATAATTAGTGACATGTTTGTAGCTGATTGTACAGCCCTAACAAAAGACAGACTAGTTTTAAGCTGACCTTACTCACAAATAAACCATGAAATGATCAAGGCACGACAACCTTTCCAGACTGACCCAGGTTACATTCAGGATAACAATGTTTCCAGACCCACCTATTGCACAAGTTCTTTTCTTTATACTTTTTGTTGTCCAAGTCTATGGTGCTCAGACTCAGGAACGGGCATTGGATACATATCTAAGTGTCGAATCTTTTATTTTCTAAAATGTGAAATACGGGGACATGGCTAAAAAGAGTCCAAATTTCGGACACGGGTACGTAAGTACGTCTTTCAAACTTCAATTTTGTTTTTCAAATTTTATTTTTACTTTGATATTGCAGTATATTTTGAATTAAAAATGATGAATTGAAAAAAAAATTAAAAAGAAAATGATTAATTGTATTATTTGAATATTTTATTAAACTAAAATATGTGTGGTGTAAAAACAATTACGTTATTAGCCCACTCATATCCATATTAAAAATGGCCCAGGCTCCAATTAAACCCACCCATATACATATTATTAAGCTCACCCATATCCATATTATTAGCCCAATAAAAATGGCCCAGACTCCAATTAAACCCAAATCTCCTCTCGCATTCCCTTCTTCTTCTTCACGATTTTAGGGTTCCAAGTGAGCATATACAGACAGCCAGCAGATTTATTTTGGATCAAGGACTGCCAGCGCCAACCTGCTATTTCTTTACAGACATCTTCCATCTGCAGCCAAACTGTCGATCCCAACAATCCGGGACGTATTGATGCTGACTCTGTGGAAAAACTTTGCCCTTTATCATGTAAGGATTTCTTGTCGGGTCCAATTGAAACATGAAGAATCTGACTCGTATTCCATACCCGTACCCGTGTCGCATCGACACTGGTACTCCGGTCGAATTGAAGAATCCGAGCATCACAGGTCTAAGTAACTATGTTCCTTGTACTTAAAAATACAGAGAAGAAAATTGATTATGGTTTCTTATTCCTTAGCATGAATTGGCAAAAGTAAACAACACTGTGTATTTTAATGGACCAATAGAACCATATAAAATGTAACTTTATATTTTATACACCAAAAAGGATCAAAATTAGACAGTTCGATATCATTTAGATTTACATCAATTTTAGGGCGACAGATGAACCAAATCAAGCAGCAGATTATTCGAGCAGCCCAAACCGTATGTTATGGCCCAGTTAGTTGATCCGTGCAAATTTATTTTGTTAAGATAACGTAGGGTTGTAATTTGTATCAATAAATTATTTGTGTATCAAAAAGTGTACATAGAAGACATAACATCAGGTGGTCATGAATGAGCCCTAACGAACGAAGGAATATAAACATGACAAAATCCCACCAGAGCTAAACATCAGGTGTTCATGAATGCAGCCACAGCACCACTTAACTAAATCAGACCGGCTTAAAGGGAACAAAATCCACCATTAGAATCAGAAATCCTACAGGTGCCTTTTCCAATATCTCAGAGCACATTTATTTAGCCTCAGATTGGCAAAAATTATAAATTGTTTATATATGATCAAACTTCACTTTCAACGCACATTCCAATGAACTCACAAGTATTATTCACTTATTTACCACTCGATTCTACCTATTTATAAATTAAACCGTTCATAAATTCTTTCCAAATGGATGCTTAGATTATGATGACAAAGAGTGTATATACAACCATATTATGTGAATAACCCAAATCATCAAGATTGAGGAAAAGCAAGCTGAAAATTTGTCTAAAATGTTTGAGCAATTAAGCATGTATAGCACAACAACCGGCCCATACATTTCCAGCATCATAAATTGAAAGTCATTTAATAGTTGCACATCAAACGGCATTTTTTTTCTTTAACTCAGCGAAGTCACAAAGAAGACATCACACATCACTGTAAGATAACAAATAAGCCTTCTCATGTAACGAATAACAATGCCCACAAGCCATATAAACCAACCAGTAGTTTTAACATGAAAAGGTAGTATATCACTAGATTGGTGCGAGATAATTCATATTAGATGGATTATGGTGGCACCATTCAAAATTGATCCAACAAAATAGAAACGAAAAGAAGTTTGTTCTTTACTGCTAGGAGTTTTGTAAAGAACATCCTTACTGGTGACCTTTTTGAAGTCCTACTCTAAAAATTCAGTACTGAAGATTTGATAATCATATATTTACAACAAAAAGATAAGCTCAACCAACCTTGTCTCTGGCAAGTGGATGAGAAAGAAAGCATGTGATTTGCTTGTGAAGATAGGCATTGTACATGTAGATCATGTCTTCATCATCGTTCTGCACAAGAAACAATAGAATTGAAACAGTCCACAAGCACAAGAAGATAAATATATTACAACATTTAGCAGAAAAATCACGTCAAACTGAATTCATAATATATTTATACAGGACATCAGAACTAAATATACTACTTCTTTATTAGGAAAATAGGTGGCATAAATGACTATAATTGAAGTATCAGAAGTGTAAATCAACAAAATGAAAAGGGGAATTACTAACAACATGAAACTAAGCCTTATCCCCAAAATTTGATGTCACTTCATTCAGTTCATCATTAGATTATGTGACAAACAATATTCATGCAAATGCAGCTAGCAGCACAACAAACATGTTTGTAAGTTAGTCACCAAATGTTTCTGGCAGTCCAATGTAGCATGTAAAAGACAGAAAATAAATCAATAAAAACTATGATGCTACCAGAATTTCCAGGTTTCAATGAAACAATGTGTGGCTAGTAGTTTATAAATTAAGAGCCAATAAATGGCATAAATAAAGTTTCAAAGCTGTAAATAAAATGGATAAGAGCAATAATGAGAGCAATGATAAAAATAATTTTGGTAGTTATGAAACAGTTCTCAGATTCCAGAGGGGGGAACACAAGTTCATGGCAACCACATAGGCATCAGGACGGAGTCTTCGTTTTTACAGAGCAATTAAAAAAAGAGAAGAAAAACTTAACTGAATGTTAGGCCAACTAAGTAAAATTTGGCTATAGGAACTGAATGTTAGGCCAAATATATTACTAGATACACCTGAAAAAGGTCTATTCCTAACCTTCCCCTTTGACCAATTGTTAGTTCCCCTAATGAAGAATGTACTCTCTAGAATACAGTTGTTCAACAGAGAATCAATAAAGAAAAAATAAAAAGAAAAGAAACATTGAGTGCTAGCTTTGTGCTTCTAATAAAACTCCATTTGTCAGTATTGCTAAAATATTTTACAACTCCAAATGAAACTGCCATACCACAAGCATTGAAATTACCATATTATTTGTGAACACACAATTATAATCTACCTGCATCTGTAAGAAGTAGTCCGCTTAAATAGTTTCTGGAGACAAGTACTACATGATTGCAAGGGCACTTAAAGTAACAATCAAAAGAGTTGTAACCTTATTATGTATCCAAAGCACAGGTAACACTCTAAGCAGTTGCTGAACACCAGAGCCTTGAGCCCACCCCAAATTCAATAACAAAGAGAAGACGAAAGGCAAATTTACAAACAGAAGGAGAATGAATTTGTAAATACAAATACGGAAAGGAAGAAAAACGAAAACAAGTAGAGTAGAGTGCCCAAACTTTGGGCCCCTTCGAGAATTTCTTAAGAGAACATAATCCAAGAAAGTATTTTTTGAAGTTCCATTATTATATTGCTACTTTTATGTACTGGGATAATATATTAAAACAATAAACAAAAAACCCTCATCGCATCAAGTATATGTTTCCGATTTGGCACTATTCAAGTGTTTTTTACTCAAAAGTGTTCAGTAAACAAAGAAAACAAACACTTTTTTTGCTTCCCGACAAAATGGTGCATATGTCAGAAAACAAAACATTGGGACTGAGGATGCTCCCAACCAGGCCTTCAGCTGTGAAGCATGGTTCAATAAATTGACAGAGACCAAGTAACAGTCATTCATACCATGACATTTCTGCTGCTCTGCCATCCAGTAGGTTAGTGAATAACCTCTTCTATTTTGAGGCAAGGATAGCTCCAGCCATTCTTTTCTATCAGTTTTCATTTTATCCTTACAGGAAGGTGGAGATATTAAGTTATATGGAGAGAGGAAACGAATATTAGCAATTTCTCATCTAAAATATCACTTGATTTTGTAAATTATGTAATGGGTTACAAAATTTCATTTTATTGTACTTTGTACTAGTCTAGATTAAGTAGAGGATCAAAAGTTTGACTGCCAACGTGTCAGCATAGTTTCTCTAACATCTATCTCATGAGATGAATAATGGTATTGATCTTAAATATTATATCATTGCGTTTTTAAGACTTTTTGTTTTCCCAAAAAAAAGAAAAAAAAAAAATTTTTTGCACTTTTTTCTCATTCTATGTTTTTCCTAAAACTTTTTTGTACTTGGCTATACAAGTTCAAACGTTTGTATCAGTCAATACCATTCCTATATGTTGCGAGTGCATGACCAGTGACCACCAAGACTTGCTGTATGATTTTGAATTGCTCGAGTGAGTTAGGACGTAGAAGCGAATTGCTGCCAATCTCTTTGAAATGTACGCTGCTCAATTTATTACTTAATACTTTGTCAGCAGCCTACCATTTCTTAGACATATAAGAAAGAAAACTGTCAAAAGCTTCGTTACATTGACTTGAAAAGGAGAAAAAGATCTCGTCCTAGCCAATGCCCAATTCCAAAATCAAGCAGATTGATTCTACCACAATGTGATAAACAGATGGATAATTATACTATGCTCAATTGAGAGATCTATAGCAAGGTAAATAGATACTAATATCAGTCCAGGGTTCCAAAATCTAATTATTTTCTTTTAGGAAATCAGGAAGTTTACTCACCATCAAGATGCTGAGAAGAATTAAAAATCTCAAAATCTTTCCATTCTAATCGCTCTAGGAGTTACATTACTGTGCTGTACTTTTAGCTTAGCACATAAGTTTTAACCCAGACAAATAAAATCAATAAATAAGACCAGTTTGTATCTTTCTTTCGTGCATAAAGGACATTTGCGGTTCACTCCAGCTATCAAAATATGTTGACAGAGAAATAAATATTGAAAATCATCCTTAGCATTGTACAGTGAACAATATAACACGGACACAACACAACACAACACAACACAAAACAAAACAAAATACAAGTGAAGAAAAGATGAAAAAGGCTATTACAAGTAGTTTTTTAAATCATATAAGAGAAATTTCACACCAACCTGATAAGCTGCAGTTTGAAGAATCTTATCCAAGTAAAACTGGAAAACATTGTTGGCAAAAATGGCTTCCAAGCATGAGTAAGTATATTTCATCTCATTAGACAAAGCAGTAGCTCCGCTCTCCTTTAACTCTGTTCCATCTTGTATCAACATCAAATGTACAACCCATGCAAACCTTACACAATCAACAAAGCCTTCAACAGTAGGATCATTTGCAGAAGTCATCACCTGAAGGAAGCATTATCTCCCAAATAAGGTTCATGATAGTTGAGACGCAACAACAGTATAAGATAAGTACTTACAATCTCCTGAAATTCACGCCTAAAAGAAACATCAGAAGACAGGACAGGCACTTTGTCAGGTCCCGTGCTCAATGCATCTGATATGAGAGCGATCACAAGAGAGAAAAGAAGGCTATACGTAATCTGCAGGTAGGAAGAAGAAGGTATACCATATCAGTAACAGAACTCTCGAAAATTAGCAAGTGTGGGCAAGAGAGATTTCTTATTCCCTCTATCCACACCCCCCCCCCCCCCAACAACTTAAAGCAAAGAAGAGAGAGAGAGAAATGTGGAAACCCTTCTAAAACTTTGCCAGATGATCTTAATGTCGTATCCCCCCCCCCCCCCCAACAACTTAAAGCAAAGAAGAGAGAGAGAGAAATGTGGAAACCCTTCTAAAACTTTGCCAGATGATCTTAATGTCGTACAACACTCTACCTTAGGTTGTTCTTAGTTGGAAGAATGTGATATAGTCTAGATTTTACTTATTTAACTTTATTCCTATTTTGTCCACTTGATATACGCTCTTTTCAGCCATTATTGACAAAATTCCAGTTCTTATCAAAAATGAAGTAACAACAGACTACAAGTAGAGCATTTTTGTCAAGATTTGGAGAAGCTGAAATAAAATTTATCCTATCCCAGCCTTATTTGGCATTGGGTACTGTTAGAGTGTAAATATATTTGTACATAACTCTCTTTATATAGCACCCTAAGGAGAAAATGACCTTATAACCCTATGGAACCCAACTTATACTGTCTTATACTTCGGATAACTACTAGACAAGTGTAAATAAACTAGAAGCACAAAAAATGGGAATTGAAAATTCAGAACTCTACTGATCTTAAGTGGGAGACATTGGCTTCTGATAAACTTTGCTCTCGAAAGAAATACAATAGCAGCGGATATGGTGAAGTGAAGCCAGTGTCAATTTTTTTCTGGCTGGGACGGCAACAATGGCAAAAACTCGAGTAAATGGGTCGAGCAGTCTAAGCTATTTAGATATGCATATTTTACCAGCATAATCGTAGTTATGAGAGTGCATCTTTAAAAAAAATTCAAGAAATAAATAAATCTAAGAACTATAATATAATTATTAAGCCTTTGTGCCACTAGCACAGCACAAGTAACAGAGAACCACAAGAGCAAAAAGCCAAGACCTGATGCTTCAAGGAATCTGCGCTCCCACTATATTCAACGGCACCATCTTTTAAAGCAAAAAACAAGTCTTTTATGTCTTTAGAACCTGCAAAGAGCAAATGTAATCACATTTCGTAACTGCATTCCTTACATTCATGCTCTATTACAATTACAATCATTATTTTATAGCCACAAGCCAGAGACACGGTGTCGATCGATGGTAAATGTAAAGCATTTGCTAAACTTGGGAAAGTAGCTACTAGTGCTTTCAGCAACTCAATTCTTAGATTGGTTACAGGATGTAACCTTAGTGAGGAGGTAACAACAGGTGCAATTCATTTTGATATAAAGAATGACAAAGAAAAAATAAATTGGCCCATAACGACGAGCTGATAAAAGCACAGGCAGCACATCTCCCAATTAATCAGACAATACATTTTTCAGCAAGTCTTATCAGAACGAATGGCCTGCAATTGCTCATAATATAAGGGCCTGGAAAGTTTCCACTTCCAGAACGCACTCTCAGCCACGACCCTGCTTTGAGGACGAAGGTAGCTGGATATCAAGAAATGCGACTGATGCTGACTTTGGAATTTTTTTTATGCACGAGTTTAAGTACGACAATGGTAAATGCTGAAAAAATGTTAACCTTTTAACTACAAATAACTGAATAGACTAACAGGAATGTGAGATATGCACCATCAATGTCGGCTGAAAGGCTTCAATTATTAATTTGAATCGATAAACATGGAAGACAAGCTCTGTGATATGTTATTCACAAAAAATAGAATTGAATAACAAACAGGAAAGATTGAATTGAGATGGCTCTAATGGTTTATCTTCGCTACAGTAAAGTCAATTGTGATCATCGTGAAATATTAAAATCCATATAAACAAAAGATTTATCATATAATCAAGTTACAGATTGTATAAATTTTAAGGTATTGTTCTATATTTTACTGTTCACATATTGAACAAACGTGCAGAAAATAAAATCCAATTAATTATCTGCTTTTGGAAGCTTACCTGCATGCCCAATCAAAGCACAAAGAACAAGGCAATGGCCAAGAATGAGCCTTTCCCTACAAATTACAGCTCGCCTTTCTACTAAAGAACCCCTTGAGTCAAGAATGTAATGCTCAGAATTAGGCCCACCAAAACCAGCTGGCTCTTCTCTATTGAGTTCCTATATAAATAAGATAATGAATATTTAGGACATAGCCCAAAATCAATAAATGTCAATGACAATAGCAACCATATCAATCACCAATGCAGGTTGCCTAGTAACTCTCAAGAAGAGTCTTGCGCCTTCATATACATTCCATGGACCACATTGATTTCATGATTTTAAGGTACATACATACCTTAAAAAGTGCTTCACAATTCAGTATGGTGACTAACCTTCTTCCATTTACACCATAAAAATTTCATCAGATGAACTCATTGCTTATTATCCATTTATAAAGCTCAGCATTTTCGAGCAAACTTTCACAAGCACTAAAGCCACTCGGAAGCCAAAGGATATGCGAACGTGCTTCAATATAAATGAAGAAGAAAATGGAATGCTAGAGTGCTTTGATAATAACACCCTATCATTCTTGAGAATAAAAATGCAATGGTAACAATGTGAAGACCTTTATGAGTGAAATCAACCGGTGTCTAAGTCCAGCACTAATAAGATCTTCCAAATATTTCTGTATGTCAGCTACAAGATCAGCTTCAAATCCCTGGTCAAGAACAACAGCCTGCAAAAGAAGCCAAATGATTCCAATCAAAAATACACATAAAAAGACCCCCTTTTTTTTTGGCATATCCAGCCAGAATGAAACAATACCCTCAATAGTGTGTAAAGTGCTGTTATTAGGTCTCTTCTCTCTGTATACCAAAGTCCAGCAGCAAGACGTAAAATATCTAAGGGCTCTCGACCAAGCAAGCCCCACTGGAAAGACGAGAAAAAAGATAACGCTTCAAGAAAAATGAATAAATCATGAAATTAATAGACGTTAGCAGTTAAATATACAAAAATCAACTTCCTTCAATTGTGCTCGACTCATAAACTGCTCGTACATCAATATCAATAGAATAATAAAAGTGCACATAGAAGCAAAGATTTTACCTCTTGATTGGCAGAAACAAGCAATTGCACGCAGTCTATTTCATTGAGATGGAGGTCATCACTCAACTTCAAAGCCTATGGGTCAAATAATAAAAAAATTATGCAATTAAAAAGGGAATTCTTGATAAAGCTAAAGTGTCAGAACAAAAATCAAACAGCCACTTGATTAGATCGTTAGTAAAGGTATTTCAATTTGGGGATAAATTAAGGGAAGAGTTGTTAAGTAGTGAGGACACTGTCTAACGTAGACCTAACATAGTTCTCCTTCTCATGAGTGATTTAAACGAACAGATGTGAAGAGGAAGAGTTGTAGTTGTTAAAGATATGATTTCACTAGATTTTTTAGTAGATGTAGTGATTGTCTCCAGTAAATACAGCCTCATTAACTTTTCTCAAACAAAGAAGGCAAAGTTCTTCACAGATATGATCCCAAGCACACCCTTCCAAGGAAAAACATCCTTCTTGCACTTCAATAAGGGGGTATCAAAGGATCTGACAATGAACTCAGCGTAGGCAGTAAGTTTCCACACCAATATACTCAGCACCATTTTTACTGAACCATATAATTCCAGAAGTAGATTTCTGGACCTCAAAATCTTGCAACACCCTCCTAAGTTCAGAATTCACATTGCACCATTAGAGTAGACGTGAATTCTGCCAAAGAAAACAAATTCATTGATGGAAAAAAGAACAGCTAACTAATTTCATCTTAACCCTGAGCATCAAGGACCTGACCCTGTTCCCATGACCAACGGAAAAGTCAAACAAATTAAGAGCTCTGCTACATAAGAAGTCACAAATTTATATAGAGCGCCAATATCCCCACGCATAACCATATTATCTCCCTTTGACAACCCTCCACACAAACTTTTGGTCTTTGACAAATTTCAACCCAAAAGAACATTTTGGAAGTAATAAGATCTCTAGTATCAAGGCCTCCAAATCTGACAGGCTTCTTGCTCATTCCAGTTCACTTCTTCATATTCCTTACAGTCTCAAGGAATAGCTCAGTAACTTCTCAATTTTGAGAGTTAAAAAGGTAGGAATCAGGAATATAGACATAATAATAATATAACTGGGTAAACTAGATAAGGTGCTATTGAACAGATTTAACTAATCACCTGGCACATAACTTCCTTTCAAACCTTCATAGAAGAGTTTCAAAGTTCAGGTGATTTATAAGCGCATCCCAAAGGCAAGCTAAGGTAGAATGTGGGTAAGCATAAAACCAAGGATAAATGTCAACATAACAGGAAAGAAACATCCACCAAAAAACTTCACTTCTGGCAATATTACCCTCCATCTAGACACTGCTGAAAAACACTGAATACGCACTTTTTAATTTGACTAACAATTCTCACATAACAACAGGTATAAGTAGCAAAAGAATATGAGAGACTCTTGTCCTCTAGGTCAGACATAGTGCCAACATCAAAATCAGATATCATCATTGTTGCTATAACCATTTATATGAATTGTTGCGTGACTAAAACAACTGGCAAATTAGAGTCCTCTTTTTGTAGTAGACACGTTGTAAACATCCCACCATATTCTGACTTCATGGTAAGCCACAATTTTAAATGTGAAAGATAGACAGGGCTTCCCCTCAAGCCCACACAATTAACCAATGTTATGGAAGTTATACCAGACAGGTCTTGGAAGTTTTCCTGCATTATATCAAGGCATATTTCCTTCTCTGAAGTTCTCAAACAAGCTTTTGAAAAAAACTTCAATAGACGAGGTGAAAGCATCATGAGGTATGAACCAATCTTGTACCAGATGAAATAACTTCTATTTAACCAAGAAAGTAAAATTATATTCCCTATTTGCCTAAGTGTAAGCCCCACCATATAGTGACCAAAATACTAATATCATCTCCCTAATGAAGTAAGAAGAACCATTAATTAAACCATGAGAAACTGCAGTCGCCCTCAATACCCCAAAAGCTCCTCCATCTCACTCTTTAGCTCTGGGTTTCAGAGAATGATCTGCAGAGCCATACACACCAGGAAACACTCACCTTATCCCTATTTTAAGAAGTTGACAAAACAGGAAAGAGAATAGCAGCCTTCATTAGTTCTCACTTTAAATACGAATCTGGCATCGTTTAACATCAAGATGCCCGAAAAAATCAAACTAAATAAACTACCACTCCAAATATTCCCAGTCTCGTTTGCAATCATTTTCATATGTATATCTTGAATGCACGAGACATGAGGACACCAACTTGTCACAGCCTGCTCTACAATTCTCCCTCATCTGGTTTGTTCAGAACCTAACATTCTAAGACAAAAGCTTGAGCTCCATAAGATCTTACTACTCCCATCCCCTAATTTTAGCTAAATAAAAGACACCAAAAAAATTACTTGGTGAACGTTAACTCGAAAATAGACCTTGAGACACAGTTCTACAACAGACAAATACTTCTATTACTGAATAATGATATAAAGTTTTTCAAATGATAGTCCTGGAATTAGAGAGTAATCAAAAGTCGTTCTCTATATAGATTAAGAAAATGTGAAAGCCTTGGGTATCATGCCATGAAAAAGCAACATATATTATGATTCAACTAAGGAAATCTAAAGGAAGGGAAATATAGAAAGTTCTCTAAATCTTGCATAATTTCGCCTCGTGGAAGTGCATTGCAATATTATCTCAAAGGCCTTCACCACTATCATGTTTTCCAATTTCCAATCTCCCTCATCTAGCACATCAAAGCCTCGAATTCCCATATGTTAAGCACAAATAATTCGGTCATTCTGCCTGCTTTGGAAAATGGAAAGATTTGTACAATTTATATGTTTCGTTCAGCCTTGTTCTCTGGAAGATCTATCTCATGTCTAGTATATAAAATCAACCATAAACCATGAACCTAACCAGTGCACTGTAACTAATACCAATAAAGCCATTCAACTGAAGGAGTATTTCATGTTCAAAATCAATAGAAATTATCTGACATTTAATAATGAGAACAATGTTTAGTAGTGGGAAAAGGTTAGACGGAACAGAACAAAGTAGGTTATGCAAGAGACATGTGACCATGTAAAGTATAATTGTCTTGTGAGCTATCAAACTTCTTTATTGCCCTCCCGTTTCTTTCTGTTTTTCTTTCTCGGCTACCATTTTTTATTTGCTAATAAATTTCTAAAATCTACCCCACTGGAGTTATTTCACACGAAGATATATTCCCTTGATTTATACAGCACAGATGTGGACATGGGACACAAAGGTGCTGGACGTGTAACTTTTCAAAAAAAACAACACACTGACGCATGAGGAAAGAGTTGACAAAAATTCTTCAAAAGACATCATATCTTCAGTGTACTTTATAAATTTATTAAAGTAGTAATTTTTTCAACTTTGCATATGAGTTTGTACACAAATTTGAAATCTACAGTTCATGCCTAATTTCACAAAATAAAATTATTTACGGTTCCAGAGACACAGAGTCGATAAAACAAATTACATGAAGTCATAAAACTTTTATGATTATTTTCTTTTCTACACAAATATTTTAGTACTTCAAAAATTTCCAAATTATAACATCTACAAGACAAGGCTTGTCATGTCCATGACTTTCAATGACAAGTCCCTCGCATGTCTGTTACTAAAATAAGTATAGAAAATATTGAATGCACCACATGGAGCGCTAGGCACATGCCTGAGGCGTGTCAAGAAAGTGCTATCCGTGTGCTGAAAATTTAAAAGCCAGTATGTCATGAAACTAAGAAGCAAAGTTAGTATTCTTTCCACACAAAGCAAAATAACGAACCGAAGAAAGAAATACACATGTTAACGTACTATCTGAACATCCTGATCATCAAGTGAAATTGGCCCCGTGTCTGGCAGTCTCACTTCTTTTGATTGGACTTGAGCTCTATCCGACTGTTTTGGAGGCTGCATATTTTGAAGGGAGAAAAAAAAAAAACGAATAACTACATTGAACTTCATGTACAGATTTACCTTTTGCATCAACGCCAAGAGGACATTTCAAATTAACAATCCACAAAAGTAAAACCAAAATAAAGTAAAATATATTAATAAGGCACAATTTCTTGAATAAGAAAAATCTAATGCATATGTCTAGCCATGTATGTCCTTCCTAGGTTTATTAATATATTGTCAAAACAGTAATTTGCATCAACTTCTACCTTTAAAATAGATTAATAAGTGCTATTACATTGTTTATGAACTGCAATTACATGAGAAGGGAAAAGAAGAAAGAATGTGAAGCTTAAACACCTCAACATTCAAATTATCCTTGACGCTATACTTCCATACTAGAATTTTTTTCCCAACATAATTATCCAAATTTCACTGATAAAGACACTATTGAACAAGCTAATTTTCAAAATACTAGTTCCACAGTGTAATATCGTAGCTGCATAACTGAACACGAATACATTTCCTTCGACTTTTTCCACCAAACACTGAAAAATCATTTTTTCAGAAGATGACACATACACGCACAAACACGAGCAGAAAGAGGGAATGCGTACCGGGTAGGAGAGGAGGGACTTAAAGGCAGGCAGAGAGTGGCGAATGGCCTGAATGAGCTCGATTCTCTGCGATGGCGTGGGCGGTGTGGGGCCAAGGAGGGCTGATTCGGCTATCGATAAGAGTAGCTTCGGCGATACCATTGCGCTTTAAATACAAATGAATTGATAAAACTGGTAGATATATAGTGAAAGAAAATGAAGATTGAGATTTTCGAATCTGCAAATGAGAGTGAAAATTGGAGGCTTCTCCGTGTTGAAACTTGAAAGGGGGAGACGAGTGTGTTTCAGGGCGGGAAAAGCCCTAATTGAGGGTTTTAGAGATGGAGATTGGAGGTAGCAGCGGAAAATCTGAGCTTATGTTTCGGGCATGTGCAATAAACGGGCTTCGTAGCTAATAAATTTAGGGGGGAAATTGCAACAGCGGTCCCTTACTTATTACTTTTTTGCAAATTGTACTTTAACTTTCACTTTATGCTATTCACAGTCCCAAATCTTTCAAAAATGTGTACGAATTCAAATGGATGAAAACCGTTAATTGACCAAAAAAGTCAAAATTGCCAAATTAAAAAGGGTAAAACTTTAACTTTCAATTTTCCTTACATTAAATAAGTTAAAAAAATTAAATTAAAAAACAAAAAAAATTTAAAAAGAAATAAACATCATATCCACCACCACCGACTCTCCTTCCTCCCCAAAATCAGTCCATCACTATCGATCGTCGCCGCCTACAACAGTCCACCACCGCCCGTTGCCGTCTACAACAGTTACCACCACCTGACTCTCCTTCCTCCCAAAATCAGTCTACAACCATCGTCCGTCGCAGCCTACAGCAGCCACCATTACTTGACTTTCTTTCCTCCCCAAAATTAGTCCACCACCGCCCGTCGTCGCCTACAACAATCGTCGCCTACAACAATCGTCGCCACCCGACTCTCCTTCCTCCCCAAAATCAGTCCATCACTATCGACCGTCGCCGCCTACAACAGTCCACCACCACCGCCCGTTGCCATCTACAACAGCTACAACCACCTGACTCTCCTTCCTCCCAAAATCAGTCCACAACCACCGCCCGTCTTCGCCTACAACAATTACCACCACCCGACTCTCCTTCCTCCTAAAAACATTATGTCCACCACCTCCTAACTCTCTTACTTTCCCTAAACATCTTGCAGGAAGAAGTTGAGATTGTAACTTACTATAAAATCTGAAACCCATATAGAATAATCAAATGAAAAAGTAAAGAAATAGAGATCTGAGATGAGAAAATTGGAAGGATCTTCTTGGGTTCGAGGGGCTGACCTTGGGGATCAACACTGGGGGTTGATGGATGAAAGTGAGATAAGGCACCGAAGCTGGTGCCAACATTGGGTGGCACTACTGATGGCTGATTTTCAGGTCGGGGTGAGAAAGAGGGGAGGGTGGGGTGGGGTGGGGTGGGTGCTGGCGTTTGGTTCTTTTTTCTGATTATTTATTTATTTATTTAATATGATAATTGAAAAGTTACCATTTTACCCTTTTTAATTTGATCAAGTTTTGGCTTTTATGGTCAATTAACGATTTTCCATCTATTTGGACTCCAGATGCATATTTTTGAAAGTTTTGGGACTGTGGGTGACACAAAGTGAAAATTAAGATAAAATTTGAGAAAAAGTAAAAGGTTAGAGACTGCTGGGTGCAATTTTTCCTAAATTTGGAGCATGTTTGTCAAGATTATAATTACTTATAAGTTAATCAAGCCCTTGTTTAACAACCATTTTTACAAAGCTTTTTTTTTTTTTTTTTTGTTCAAACTCATTTTCAACCACACATTATCACAATAAAATATTCTGCACATAAACTCAAAATTTTTCCTATTTTTAACCACACATCCTTAAAAAAGCCACTATTTCAAAACTCATTTTCTTCAAAAAATTATTTTTAATGATTGTCAAACATGGGCTAAACTCTATTTTTATTTACACATTTTGTAAGATTCGCAATTTTACTACTTTTATTCACGTATTAATCGGAATTCAATAGGTAAAAAGTTTAGACGAGCAAGCACTTGGGCAAAATTGGAGTGGTTCTCAAATCTTATACTTTGACACTGTTATCATGTATGTAAAAGGTCGTAGTGGTGGAAGGGGTTTGGGCAAGGGCAAGTAGGGTTGGTTAGAGAAGAAATATCTTTTTTTTTTTTAAATTTAAAATTTTCATTCTTTTTTAAAATTATTTTAATTAGGATTCGTTTACACTTTTTTGAGAAAAATGAGATTCTGGCTATAATTATTTCCTTTTTTTATCTTTATTTATTTTTTCTTTTTGTTTATTTAAAGATGAGGATAAATTCGTTATTTAATAAGTCTTTAATGGAACAAATGAACAAGGACTATTTGCGCAATGTTTGCCCGATTTGAGGGTGAAATGCATTAATTCAAAGCATGTTTAAGCCCCATTTTTTGCAAATAATGCATTTTGGAATAGTGATTTGATGGAGAATGCGTGATTAAAAATTAAGAAAAAGTTTTGGATTTACGTGTAGGCTGTGTCTGGTGGAAATTAATATCACTTTTCCTACCGTTGGAAATCCACTTACAGCCGCAGGTTTTGACTGGCCATCTCACAGCTGGGCCCCAGCTTTCCTCCAAACGGTCAAAAAATTGCCAAAACAACGGTAAGAATTATGCTATTAATTCCCTCCAGACAGGTCCGTAATATTATTTTATTGAATAATGTGTTATTGAAAATAAAATAAATATATATATTTTTTTAAAAAATAATTGGTACCAAACAAGGTTTAAAAGTAAAACGATATGAACAATTTCAGTAAAATAGGCAAATTAATTTATTTATACCAAATGCCCATATTTTAATTGACACAAGCTTCCTGATGGTATATGGAGCACAAGTTTTACAACATTTACATCTTGATTGACAGTTTTGTTTACATTCTATAATGTGACACGCAGTTTTGCCATTAATTTTAACAATACTTAAAATAATCAATTGCCTCGATTTTTCTGTACTATGGAATGTCAATCAAAGTGTACAAATTGAATGTACAAGTAACTTAATTCATGGAGCACTCCAACTACTTCTTAATTATGGCAATGATTTTGGAAAAAATCTAAAAATAACAAAATTAATTTAATATTTGATTTAAATAAAAATTAGATTTTTATTAGATTTTGATAAAATTAAATGTTAACTTTAACTTATATTTTAATCACTTTTCTAGATGAATCAAATGGGGGCTAAATAGAGAACATAGTAATATGGAATTTTGCCTTCTAAGTCGAGGGTGCTTCCTTCACATGTTAGTGGTTGGATTTTCAGAACGAAGTAAGAATATGTCTTTAGTAGTGTTTCGCGTGGATTTGTCGC
>CAIGRT010100852.1:0-21875 GCA_903798405.1 Fraxinus platypoda | reverse complement strand
TGTAAACTTTTATTTAAATTTTAATCTACTTTTTTAAGTTGAACCAAACACGAGCATATCACTGTGCAATTAATGTACAGTTCTGCACTGCATGGAACGCAAGCGCAGAGAGAGAGAGAGAGAGAGATGCTATTTGCAGCACTTACTGTTTTCAGATAAAATTAAAAAGTTTGGTTTGGTATCTGGCATTCGACATATGGTAGCTGCAAGACAGAGGTCTTGAATAGCTTACTATTTAATACAAAAAAGAAGTTTTTAATTTCTGGTGAGATCTTACAATTGGAATCTTTTGGTTGTGTCTTGTCTTGTTCTTGTGTCAAAGCAATAGGGAAGCTTCCGTAGCTTTCAGATCAGACTATATTATAAGTACTTAATCTACCATAATACCAAATAAGGGAGATAAAATTAGCTCTTTCACTGAAAATGGAAGATGACAAATTTGGTGGAAATTATTTTCCTCCAATTTTTCTTTTCATTCGCACTATACAAGCTCGTTTTGAAGATTACAATCGGCTCAACTAATTTACTTCGATTCAAACGAGTAAAGCTCAATACACGAGAGATCAATATGTAGGTTCGCTCGCAGAAGAGATTGCTTAGGATATACTTTTAGAATCATAATATAATTAAACTAGTATATGTTGATGCATGTCAAGTTTCAAATGCATGCGACATTTTATTGCCGTGAAAAGTCACTATTACATGAAGTCCATGGTACGAAAATATTATTAAATTTTCATTACGGTGAATGAAAACTTATTGAGGGTTGAATTTTTTTTTCTTATGAATCCATGTATAGATAGATACACAAGAAAATCTAATGGTGCAAGATGTCAAGAATATAAGTGCTTGTTTGAACATAGAATAAAAATTATATATATGTAAAAAATTACAACATTTTTTGTCTTTATATACATCTCAAATTTTGTGTAAAATAGTTTTTACACAAAATTGACTGACAAAAAGCCTTGTAGAAGACAAATTTCTGACATACTTTTAATGATGTCATTGAAGTACGAGTTTCTCAATAAAGAAGAGGACGGTAACAAAACCTTAAAGCAAAGGGAAAAATGAAAAGCATATGCAACTACCAAGGCACTCAATTAAATGAAAGGAATTGCATCAAACTTTTTCGCAGCGAGGCATACACTCACTTTACTATGCATACATCCTAATCAATTTTATGATATCTACAAAAGGGGGCGGATTTAGGCGGTTCCCCTGCGCTATATAGCCTATAAACCCTGCCAAAAAAAAAATAAAAAATATTTAAATTAAATTAAATAAATTTTTTATTTTTTTGGAAAAAACAGTTTTATATGGAAATTTTTACCTCGAGAAATGGAACACCCGCAAAGTGAAATTGACCCAATATATGGAGTGTTCTAACTCATTGCAGTTTTAGTCATTTCTTTGTTTAATATTTTTTTGATTTGTTAGTGAAAGGTCCCCCTTTTTCCAGTTAATGTGCAGAAGACAAATATATTATAAACGGTTAGAATTTGGGTATGATTCGAATTCCTTATTGAAGTAATTGAAGAATTCTAATTGAAGTGCACGTCAAGAGAAATTCAGTTTGAAATGCTATGGGAGTCTTATTCAAGTTGAAATTCTATTTGGAAGCCCTATTGGGAGTTTGAATTTGTAGTGGACTTGAAGATGTTAAAATTATGGACCGAAAAGAAAAGTCACCGCATTTTCTAGAAGACACATACAAGATGGTTTTCTATTTCATTAAGAAGAAAGTATAATAGTCGTCTTGATTAATATTTCTTATCATATGCAATTGATGCCTTTTCTTATAAATCTCGATATAGATACCTAAGGATGCGTTTGATTGTAAATATTTTCCATGAAAAATGTGTTTTTTGTAATTAATTTCCTATTTTTGCGCTGTTTGATTAACAATTTTTTCCACGGGAATTTTTTTTTTTTTTTACTTTTGATGACGTAATCATATTTTTCTTGAAAAATAACGAAAATATTTTCTTCAGGATGATGTTGTATTTATTTTCCAGGTAATTAACTCTCTTTCTCATCTACCCAACAATAAAAAATGGAAAATTAATATTTTTTAGGTTGAAAACTAAATCAATCAAACATATTTAATTAATAATTTCCATGCAAATAAATTCTAAGCAATTGAATTTACTTTTTTTTTTTTTCATACGAATTCCATGCTCGCAATCAAACGTACCCTAAGTGTCAAGAAAAATAAAATAGTGGACATCAAGATGTTAAGAAAGGAAATAAATAATTAAAGAGCTCGTTTAAGATAGAATGAAGACTGTGTGTGCATAAATGTTACAACATTTTATTATCATTGATTTGCAATACATCTAAAATTTGTACATCAAGTGTGACGTTTCTAAATAAATTGTTTTGGCACAAAATTAATTAATTAATAAACAAAGCAGTGTAAAAGACAAAAATTGACAAATTTTAATACTCTGTCACTTGCAAGTACCAAATAATCTTAATTATAACAATGAAAAACAAACTTAACACAAAGGGAAAATTGAAAAGGATATGCAACTACCAATGGACCCAATCAAGGCATTGTATCTGACTTTGTCGGCAGTTTTCTCTCTTTAATATTAGACCTACACCCTCTATACCATGCATACATCCTAATCAATTTTAAGGTAATTCTGCAACAAAAAATATTAATTTCCTTTGGTACATAAAATATTTTATGTGGATAGTGTCGTGAAAAAGGGTTGGACATGGGCTTTACATGAACGATGAGGGTGGCCGGCTCTTTCAAGCACGTGCCTCCTGCATGAATTTTTCAATATTTTTTTTTCTTCCAAAGACTAACTATAAGTGAAGAATAAAATATTAATACTGTGTGATTAAACACAACCACGATAGCCCTATTGAAAGTCCTATGACAAACTGTTGTACACCTCTATATTTGATGAGGCATTATGGCTCTAGGCTCTTGATTGCGTTCTAAACATGCTGCCAAGATCTAGAGGGTCGTCTGACTCAACATGAACTTCACAAATTCTATGTGAAAACACCTAATTTTTCGAAAAAATGTGTTAATTTTTCAATTGCATCTTCCTCTATAGGTTGCACTCTCTTGAATATGTGTAGTACTTTATATATTAAACACTGTGCAGTAATTAGTTCTACTAACATATTAGATTCTTAATCCTTTTATAAATACTAGTGGTGCGCACGTGCAATGCACGTGTTGGAATGTAGTTGGCTACCTAATAGTGTGGGGTGATTTTTCGTGGAGTGATTTTTAGTTACAATAGACAAGAGTGTATTATAAGTAAGGTAATGTAGGGGAATGAAGCTTTTGTTACATTTCTTCAAGTTTTTGCATCTTCTTGCTATACCACATAAGGTTTCATCATCAATAATGGAACAACTGCGCAAATGAAGAGATTGCAAGTACTTGTAGCCGATGCTAAATTACTGTACTGTACAAACTACTATTAGCCCAAAAAAAAAAAAAAAAGATGTATATAAACAATTGACATTACACAAACTCTTTTTCCAGCTTGCAAAGAGTGTATCTATGTTGGAAAGAAGTAAAAATTACCAGCCTTTGTAAGACCTTATAGAGGACCATAAAGCTTTGTAATAGAGAGCTTCAAGTCCTTCAGGGTTTTTGTAGACTTATTCGTCATTTTCGTTGAGTATTTGTAGTAAGTTTTTCCTTGAAAAACCCATGAAATTGTCTCCTTCTGCTCGAGGATAATTGAGTTGGCTGTAAAACAGCTCTGTACATTAGATATGTCATCCCAAAACGATATTTATTTACGTGTGTTACTTGTAAAAAGAAATTGGAAAGTTCCCGTCATTAAGGACTACAGCCATAACCCCTTTTTTACAAGTATGAAATACTCAATATCTCTCAATATTAGGCTTCACTTAGTCCAATATCCAATAACACTTCTTTCCTTTCAATTATTGGAATTGAAAAAATACCAACTTAAAGAAGAAACAGGGTGGTACCTATAGCTGAATTTACAACTGGTTTGGGTGCTGGCTTTGGTTGAGCAGCAACTGGTTTAAGTGAAGGAAGAAAGCTGCATTTATCTAAAGAAGAAGCTAGAGCCATGCTAACCATGCCACTACCAATAATTGCAACATCATATATGGGCACATTATTAGGAACTCTTGCTTGCCTGTGAGATTCTACGGAGGCAACAAGTAACACTTCAATAATGAATATTCATGCATAAAGCATTTTGGAAAGGAATTAAGGTAACAATCAGCTCTAAGAAAGTCCAAGCTGTTAATGTCAATCCCAGTAAGCATTTAAGATGTAAGAATACCTAAAATGTTGAAAACGGCTAATATTTACTTATTTAAAGAATAACAGATTTTTAAATAATCAATGAAGAATAAGTGTGGGATGAGATGCTCAGCAGTAAAATGCAAACCAGAACTTAGAAGGCATACTGTAAAGCAATGCTCTTCTAGCTGCTCGGATTTTTCACAAGAGTATTAGTCACAGAAAATAAAGAAAGCAATAATATCAAAACAAAAAATGACATTCTTTAGCATGAAAAACCCGAAAATTTTCAGCCTCTTATACATCCATGGAGTCGAGCAAAATGAATGCAGGTTCCTCATTTAAATCGAAATCAAGTTCTGCATCATCCTCTACTTGTACACTTCTGTTTCCTACATCCAATTTAACTTCTGAATCGAAAAAGGATTCTTCATTCTCACTGGTATTATAATCCTTAAAATTGTCGTTTTTATGATCATCTCCTGTTACCGAATCAATCAATTCAACTGGAACCAGTTTATGGCTACTGTAATCTAGAAAAAATTCCAGATGCTGATTGGAAAGTTCAACAGAAGTATGTTCAACAACAGACACTTGAACAGACTTATCTTTCATGATTTTACTCGGGTTTTTGCACACATTATTTCCCTTCTTTTAGCAAAATCTGATAATAATTTATCATAATCCCTAGACTCTCTAATAAAATTTTCTTTGTGGGCAAGTTCCAAAAAACTCCAAGAAGGCTTGAGCAAGATATAAGAAGAATATATATCTTTATTATCTAAGACTACACCAGAACAAGAACAGTTCAAACTTATCTCAGCATTTTCACCCAGCTTTTCTTCATCACTGTGAATCCTTCTCAATTCTTTTATCCATTCAAACATATTAACATTTTTTAATACTCTCTAAAATTTTGATTTTGAAGATAAGCAATCCTCACGCATATCTGTAGATTCAGCTAACTTTCGATGATTTGAACAGTAACTCAATTTTGAAATCTCCTTGGAGTGGGCTTAACAGAGAAGATCTTTGTGCATGTTCTTATTCACTTTTCGAGGCTCAAAAATATGATCAAGTCTAGTACACCAGAGGCAAGGGGGTTTCAGACTAAAATACTCTGCAAATTTTATGATCAGATAAGAAAACAGAGAGTTTAAGAGGAGGAGAACAATCAAAATCCATTCAAGAACGGCATAGATTAGGATAAAAGTGATCTTGTTGGTGTTTTTATGCAATGTGGATGCAAATTTGTTTGCAGACATTTCTTGATATTCTATATTATTGTTAACCTTTTAAGATATGCAAGATGCTCGTGACCCCTAATGTTACCATAACAAGAATGTTACACAAACACGAGTTGCTAAATTGCCACTTTTTCCCCATTGAAGGAAAAATTTAACCTCCCTAAGTAAGCATATTTGTTGCCTTCTCATATGTGATTCATTCATGTAAGTCTGCTTAACATATGACAATCAAATCATAGAACACAAGTGAATTAGAAGGAAGATTCAAAAACATAGAATTCCAAATGAGAAAGGACCATGAAAATAGGATTTTAGCAAATTATAAAATGAAACCATTTGGCTCGAGATAAGACTATATACTTACAGAATTACAACATGTCCATTTAAGGACTAATAGCTAAATGGATTTTCTACTTTAACTTCTTCATTCCAATCTGATGAAGCCCCATACGGATCGCTCTCCACTCCCTCTTTAAATCTCAGCAAAGCTACAGCTACACACACACACACACACACACACACACACACACATATATATATATATATATGAACAAAAATCAACTAAATTTAAACTAAAAAACAAAGCTATGTTTTCGTCTTTTGATCTAATAGAATAGAAGAAGCCCATACCTTGATTATTGAGATACCGGTGCTTTATACGCCCCAACTGTTGTACATCTTCTTTAGGGTCTTCAGTATTATCTGCAATTAAAAAGTAATGTAGATCTGATTTTTGTTTAAGCTCATTAGTAGAGAACTTCTTTCAACAGTTGGCGAGCTAGACTGATACTTTCATCAATTGTAGTGTTATATTTATAAATCTGTTTGTTGTCTATAAAGAGAAAAATGATAGAATCATTGTGAGGAAGGTAGTGGAAACAAATTTATAAAAGGAGATAAGACAAAAGGAGACAAGATAAGGTAAGTTGAATTACCTAATTTAGCCACTATGTACCGCTGATTTGAAATATGAAATTAATTGTCAAAAGATTTTATTATGTTGAAGAAAGTTTCATCCTGTAAAAAATTGAAGAATTTGAGTTTAGAAGCATCAAAGCTTGCAAAATCAAATGACAGTAATAACAATAGACACCAATATGAGAATAATAAATAATTAGGTTATGCAACTGGCTAGATATTAGGAAGTTTTCAAAGTTATTTTACTGATATACTTGAAAATATTTAAGCATAAAGGATTAATTTCTTCTGTTACCTTTGTGTTTGCAGTTTGAATGCTACATGCTTTTGCATAACCAGAATCACAAATGAGGAGATACAAATTATTTATTCCAGCAAATTTCAACGGCCATTTTTCGTCTGTACATCGACATTATGTCTGAAGAAATTGATTCTATTAGATATCCAAGAATCAAGGATTCTATATATTTCAGCAAAAAAAAAATGGACAGTTTGGCCTATGAAGAAAATGGTGTAAATCAGATTACAGAAATAATATAAAGAAAATGAAATATTGTAATAAAGGATAGATATATTACTTACCCATTATTTGCACATGATAAGTAAGGTACGATTTCTACTTCCATTCTTTTGTTTCTATTTTTCTTTATATCTGTGCCGATAAAAAATGATGTAGATAGTAACAAATATTGGACGACATTTAATATTGGATTAACGCATTGCATGACTTCTTGTGGCGTATGAATAATGTTGCTACAATCATATATCCTAAATTTCCACTCACTGAAATTTACATGGAAGAGGTACCAGTCACTGCCTGCAAGTTCGCATGGAATCAATAAAGAATTGCATGTTATCCATGGTCTACCAACTATTGGTACACTGCCAATTACGTATTCTTCTAAACGTCGGATATCAAGAAAACGTTGATATTTGCTTGCAGTTCCTCCTATTATACTTTTCTTCATTGTACAATGGTTAGCGCATTCGATTTCGAAGCCGAAATCTAAAATTGCACTCTTTTGAAGCAAGGCTGGAATCGTCGTTGATAAGTCGTCTCAACAATGTGAATTCCTCTTCAAAAGTCTAGTGATAAATAAATGTGAATTAAATATAGTAAGTATGTAATAAAATATTTTAGAATGAACAAAGTTTACTAACTTTAATATTGATGTTTTGTGTTATATCCATTATAGCTTTGAGTGTATCTCGTTTGTGAAAATTACCAATTCCATCATCCCAGTACGCACTGCATAACATAATTTAAATTAGTCGAAATATATAGAAGTAAAATTATAATAGTTAAGTTATTTAGATTTTTTACCTGGATGGATTTTTTAGTATCCAATCTCTAATTTCTGCGTATCTCTCCATAGGGTAGTCTTCTAAAGGAAAGCTCTTTCGAAATTGTATTTCTTTTCCTTTACATTTTCCTCCTTTTGTGAATCTTTCAACATGTTGAGATGTTGAACTTCTATGGAGAGAAATATCTTCTTGAACGCAAGCTATAGAAGTTTGCATGTTGGATTGTCATTCTGATAACTTATTCAATACAATGTTATTTTCTTCACTGATATATGATGTTATAGAAGTTAAACTGGTATCGAAGTAAGTTTTCATGCTTGATTGCATGTCTTTGTGCTGCTGTTGTTGTCACTGTTGTTGTTGGAAGTGTTCTTGCTGCCACTTCTGCTGTTGTTGAAACAATTCTTGTTGGTTTTGAAGAATTGTTTCATAGTGCTTTTTTGATTCATCAATGATCTCCGTTTTGAAGGTATTGCAGAAATTTGATACATTTGATGTTACATGTTCTCTATGTACATTCAGCATAGTTTGCATGTCATCTTTAGTATGTTGTCTATGTATATTCAACATGTCTTCAATTTCTTGTCCAGTGACATAATTGCATTGACTGTAAGAACTTTGGCCAACTCCAAATGAAGTATGTGTATGTGTTGTAGGATAAGTATCACTATCACTTCGGTGTGCTACATTGTTTCTCTCTCCTCTAATAATGTCATCTAGTATATCATATTAATTGTCATGTGGTAAAGAATGTGTGGTATACCATACTCTTTCTAACTTTTCTTCATTCGGTTCTAAAATTGCAATCACTTGAATATGAGATTATTTTAAAACTATATAATTAAATGGGTATTACTTGAAAAATATATAATGCAATGCATAATTCAATGCAATAAAAAGATATAATGAAATAATGAAAATACATTTTTGGTGGCCAAGTATTTTTTAACTGTGTGTTCTGTCAAGAATTTATTTGGCTTCCATTTATGCCTTCTTGGAGCCTGTGCTGTTTTGTATCTACGGCGTCCGAATTTTGCTCCAATTCGGGGAAAAGCTTCGTTTATCCAATACTAAAACAGTATTAATATAAGGATTAGATATACTATATATAAACTCTCTGAAGCTATAAAATATAAGAATAAACAAAATATCAATAGGAGTAGGAGGAAATACTTGGAATGTAAGTGGATATCCATGCAATGTATATTTACATTCATTTTCTTGATTTTGTTGCATCTTGTGTAGTCTTTGGAGGTGAGATTGTTGCAATGAATTTAATAAAACAAAGTATGTTGTACGTCCCTAGGGATACTCAATGAAGTTGTTGAGATCCTCTACCATGCCTAGAGTTTTATAATCAATATTTCTTCCCGTAGGCGTCAACACACACTCTACCAACATAACCAACCCCAGTCTAAATTTATCTTCTGGATGTTCACACAGATGAAATGCTTCAAAAAGCATTGCCATGGTAATTTTTTTTGTACCATTGAAACACTGGTTTCTAAGTCTATTACTGTTCTAGTTTAGATAAACTGATATCTCATGGCAAGGTAAGCCTGTGATAAGGCAAAACTCTTGCAGACTGAAGCGTGCCAAAGTATCATTTAATTTAAACCAAACTTCATTGTTTTTTCCACAATGTACCATTCTCATTATGAATTAATGCACTAATTTACCGCTGAATTGTTATTTTTCTTCTTCTCTATACATTACTCCATTTATAAATCCATGGAAGTTGCTGCTTAATAAAGAGGCTTGTTCATGTGGTGGAATACCATTTGGAGTTAGCGTGTTTAAAAAATCTTCTTGGATACTTTGTTCGGATTTGTCAATGGAATCATCAAAACTGTAATATGTAAATATTTTCCCAGGAATTTCTTTGAGTAAAATATTATTTATCTGATCTACGCATTCATTTTTTGGTGTCAAAATAACTCTATTAATCATAGTACCTAGATTTTTCATATAATTTTCTATATTTGGGAAAACCACATTAATCAAATCTTTCAAATATTGAATTTCGTCTTCAAATTGTACTGTTATATTAGTTGGAAGTGTAATCATCTGACATGAATGTTCTTCTCTCTACCATTTCCGATACGAAGTAAATAATTACAGAATAATGGATCTAATTGAGCTCTCATATTTTGTATCAATGGTAAATAGGTAAAAGAATGCCACAAATATTAAAAAACCAAACTCGCTTTTATTATATCTTCTTTTTTACCTTTTTGGACCATCGGTAAAACTTGTCGAAAATCACCACCTAATACAATGACTTTTTCACCAAATGGTACACTTATTTCGTTTATATCTCTTAACATTTTATCTAGAGCTTCCACGGTATAACGATTTACCATTGATGCTTCATCCCAGATGATTAATTTAGTCATTCTGAAAAGATCTGTCAATGCAGATTGTTTACTTATTGAACAACCAATATCATCATTTATATCTAAAGGAATTTTAAATCTAGAATGTGCAGTTCTACCACCTGGTAAAAAGGAAGCAGCAACTCCTGAAGAAGTCTGGTAATAAGGAAGCAGCAACTCCGGAAGAAGTTGTAGCTATAGCAAGAAGATTTCTTGATCGTACAGTTGCCAATAAAGCTTTATATAAATATGTTTTACGTGTCCCACCAGATCCATCGACAAAAAACATGCCATTGTCATCATTGAAAATTCGGGATAAAATTATATTATAAGCATACAGTTGATCTTTATTTAAACAATTTGTATCAAAATTGTTAATATACATTGTAATGCTTTTATTTGAACATCGTTAAACGACATACCTTGTTGTACGAAATCTTCAAACATATAACTTTTAAACTTATTCCATAACAATTGTGGATTGTTAGGACTACAAAACGTTAATATGGTACCGAATAATCTACGAAGTGAAGAGGGCATTTGATAAACAATCGCTTCTGCTAAACATAGCTCACAATTATTATCTCCACTTAATAAACCATGTAAAAGAGCTGCGTCACGGAAGCTGGATGTCAATGTACCATTTACGATTCGTAATTGTTGAAAGGAAGTTGATCCTTTAATGTGGTTTAACAAAAGTTGTGAGTAATATCTTTCACCCTCAGATGGATTAGCCGTAACTATTCTACCAATTACATTTTTTGCTTTTGAGGAGTCCAAATTCGTTCGTTTGCATCCCACACAAAATAAGAAGGGAAATTTTTATACGTAAGCGATCTAGTTTTTTCATTTGTAATATTAGTACGAAAGAATTCAGTTAACGTCGTTTTTCGTGTATAATCTCTACTTATAACTGATTGTAAATTATCACTATCTTTATAAGTAATTAGTTGATGGTCTTCAAGATGTAATTGTAGTGAAACAACTGATGGAGACATTTCAGACAACACAAATCCATAAATTCTCCACAACACTTCCGGTGGAGAAATCCACCTAGCAGTTTGGTAACTTGAAATTTCATCAATTTCGAAATCCTTTTCATTGTCACTCATGGAAAAACTTATTCGATCATATCTTTTATAAACATATTTATACAAATATTTTACAGTTTCAACAGTTGAACATACTTCTACATTACTATGACAATCATATTTAGCTGTTAANAAATATTTTACAGTTTCAACAGTTGAACATACTTCTACATTACTATGACAATCATATTTAGCTGTTAAATAAGGATTATAAGGTATAATCCATCTATTATCTAAAAAATGTCCCCTAACTTTAACTTTTTGACCATCATTACGACGTTTATATCATGGGTATGAATAGTTATCAAGTGAGGTTGTCATTACATATTCTTTTGGATATTTATTTTTGCATAGTTTATAATTTGACATACATACATACATTATTCGGATTTAATATTCCACATGGACCATGAAACATATGTTTTACAACAATATGATGTAAATGGGAGTAACAATTTTTGTCCGGAATTTCACAACAGACAATTTTATCAACCAAATCAATTGAAGTAATTTTTGATCCATATTTAAAAATTAACAAAAAAATAAGCATGTGGAAGACCTCTTTTTTAAAATTCAACAACGTATATATATGCAGCAACGGGTCCTAAATTATGTCTTTTAAACAAGTCAGTTTTTAGCTCCTCCAATTTAGCTCTAAATATTCGTGCAAGTAAATCAGGTATATTTTGTTTTTCATAATTATGCCTTAGTTCTTGTTGTGTTTCTGGCCAATTAGGATTGCAAGTCATCGTTAAAAACACATCAGGTTTACAATATCGTTGAACCAATGCCATCGCAGCCATATACCGTTTTTTATTATCTCTAGGACCACCTGTGAATGAATATGGTAAAATAATTTTTCGACCGATCTTATAACCTCCACTTTCACCGATATCAACACTATCAACAATTCTTTGATAAAGTTCAGCTCGTATTTGTTTTTGATTGTTAAGAAAGTAATCCAATCTAGCGGTTTCAATTTTTACATACATATCAACAACATATTGTTGAAACAGCCAACTAGCATGGAGCAAAACACATGTACCTGAATTTCGAACTTGTAATTTATAGCAGTAATACTCACGACAAGACACATGTGACCTCTTCTTTCTTTTCTTCATAACTACAAGAAAAAAAATAAAAAAATCAATCATAATATAATAGGGAAATAAAAATTAATAGAAAACCAATTTTCACATTATTAACCTTCAGTCTCTCTTTTAATCAACTCATTTGTAGAATTTACGGTATTGATGTTTAAAAGGTTGTCTTGGGTAGAAAGATGGAAGATTTGTTTATTGATTCTTTCAATACCCTAATGTCATCCAGATTCACCAAAAGGAAAGAACAATGGGTATTGAAGGGGATCATAACAACCAAAATAATAATGCACTCTATATGAAGCACCAGAATGACCATAAATTGATATATCACGAAATTTGTTGTTTGTATATGGATCATCATCAACCCAAACTGCGGCTACTTGTGAAGCCGTTGGAGTGTTGTACACTCTTTGATCTAGACCTGGATCACATCTTATTTGTATTCAACATGTATATAAACTATCAATATTGCTCAATGTACAAAAGAATCTACAGTAAGGATTAACCCTTAGGATATCAATTAACATTTGTAAAGTTGATTCACAAAATTTGTCTGAAATCTTCAATCGATTTGATAGTTCATTTCCAGTATCATAGAAGTATAATTGTAAATAAGTTGGGTTATTGTCTGATGGTAACAATTGGTTTATATAATGATAAACTTGTCCTTGAATCCTAAATGTATAGATGCCTTTATTCCTCTTACACAAATCTTTATCGTATTTGACGCCAAAAGATGTGAATGCAAAATAGTTGTTATAACTTCTTGCAATTTTCTTGAAATTTTATGATTCGAATGAATTTGAAGTAAATAAATCATATAATTTATTAGGTACACTATGTATATGTAATTTAACCTTGCCATCCGAACAACAAAACCCTTTACTCTCTCCATGGAATTTTTTTGCACCACAATGTAAACAAAATGTCGGCTGTACAAGGACGTGGGATTTAGTAGGAATCTTCTGTAAACTTAAGTTTGTAGTTTGCTGATTACTTTCTACACTTTCATCATCACATCTAAATCCGTCCTCTTCATATGCATACTGAATATTGCGATCTGGTGTACAAATTCTAGTTGTTGAAGATACACTATAACTACAACTGTCAACTACAATAAAATAAATTGGCATTAAGATTAAGAGATACAAATACTGTTGATTTGTAAGGGATGAAAGCAGCTTATGAGATAAATTTCATGCTAACAAACATAGATAACTAAAAGGCAAGAACTTGTAAACTTGCTTGTTTCAGATTCGAAACAATTCTGATGGACAACATTATCTGTGTGACCTTCAACTTCAAGCCTAAGGTGTCCAACGTGCACTACATGCTCTCTAGGTGAACAATTTGGTAAAGAAATAGTCAAAACTTTTTATCATGTAGATGGAAAAAAAAATGCTTCCATGAAAATATTCTTAGTAGATGTATCGAATTCATGCACTGTAAGAAAGGGAAAATTGCATACCTATTTCAGAAGTGTTGCAGCTAAATTCTGCAGATGAATCAGGTGTAGTGGAATTCAATGGAAAAGCTGCACACAACACGAATGAAAAGAAAATAAGCAAAGCTATCTACATCAATTAACATATAGAATAGATTTTTCTGAAGAAGGACTATAAGTAAAATATCTAGAAATACCTTCTTCTACTATTCTCTTCGTTGGTAGACGAAGATTATGTGTAACTGCAATTGCTCTTCTTCGAGGATCAACTTCCCGTCGTCGTGCATCACGCAACTCTTTTGCTTGGGCGTACCATTCTCGACGTTGTGAATTTCGAGTTTCTTTTGTTTTAGCATAAATTTCTTTGCGATGTTTTTTTCGTAGTTCAAAACTTCCACCACTACTATCGGCAGCATCTATAAGATAAATAACTAAATATAATAAAATATAGCGTTAAAAATGAATGAAGAAACTTCCTCCAACTCTAAGAAAAAAAATTCCTCATCAGATTTGTTTTTCATTAAATGTGACATGCTCACCACAATTTCTAAAGCATGAACTAATAAACAACATCATGATGTATATTTAATAGAAAAAAATCAGGAAGGAATTGAAACTAAGCCATTAAAAGGGTTTGTTACATGTAATTATGGCAAGCATACATGCATGGTTCCTCCTATTCTTTGATTCATAATTTCATAAATCAACGAAGGTTCCTTGCCTAAAATTCATAGCTTCCTACTGTTTTTGCCTGTGATTTTTTCCTCCAAAAAACAATTTATTTTAAGAAGAAGAATGTAAAGGATCCACCTGAAGCTCCACCACTTTTTTAGCTAGCAGTATAATTAGAATCCCTTTTTTTTTTATCTACTCTACTTGTTGTTGCCTTTTGTCACAATATCACCTCGTACATTATAATCTCATTCACAACTGTCCACTCGTCATCTCATTCTTTCAAAAGTTCTCTTCATTCTTCAAAAATAAAACTGCATAATAAGTTTGAATTTGTGTGAAGGGAAAATTCATGTTTCCTTGAATATAGTGATTGATTCAATTTTTTAAACTCGATATGATACTCTCATGCAACTTCAATAGCACCAGTTAACCAAGAAATGTATAGAAGTATGGTATATGAATTGTTATGCATACACTGAATATCGCTATAATGGAAATTGTAAAGTGACTGGAGAACACAACCTTCTATTGAAATTGAAACAAAGTCCATCTAATTTGCCGCAGAGTGAGGGACTTTTAAATTAACATTGAATTATCCAATCAAAATAGTTCTCTTTTGTATATTTCAATAGATATAATATGGTTTAGGTTTGTAAACTTTCAAAATGACAAGGAAAAGAAATTTAATGAATAGAAAAACTCAATTTCCAGTAACACAGCAACACACCCAGTATAAAAGATTAACTTAAGCCCAAAACAAAATGAAAATTCATACCTGATTATTCTTTGGAAAAAGTCAACGGTTGCGATACATGCAGAAATTTGGTTCCAAATCTTTGAAAGATAGCAGAACTCCCACGGTCGAATCTCAATAGGGTTGGGGCTTGAGAGGAGGGTGTGATGGCTCTTATCAAAATTCCCAAAATAGGTACAATCAACAAGGCTAAAAGAGAGTTTTGCGAGATAAAGAAAGAATAGTAGGTACCTGCGTCGGAATGAAGTGGGTGGCCAGAATTTGTTGGCAAAACAGGGTTAAAGTCGGTCGTTCCTTTGGGTTTAATAGTTATGGTATCTTATGGGTTTCTATTTTGAGGCGAGGATTTGAGGTTGTTGCAGCGATTTGGGGAATTGGCGTGGAAAAGGTGATGAAATTTTGGACTATGAAATGAAGGAATGGATGTGATAACCCTTATCAAAATTTCCATAATAGGTGAGTAGAAGAGAGCTTTTACAGAGATAGAGGAGAATAGTAGGCACCATCGCCGGAATGAAGTGGGTTGCCAGAAATTGTTGGCAAAATTGGGTTAAAGTCGGTAGTTTCTTTAGGTTTAATGGTTGTGGGATCTTATGGATTTCTATTTTGGGACGAGGGTTTGAAGTTATTGCAGCGATTTGAGGAATCGCCGTCGTGGAGAGGGTGATGGGTTTTCGGACTATGAAATACAAGAACGACTGTGACGGATGAATCAATAGCAAACAAACTTGTGATCGTCGAAATCTAGTGGTTATGTATATAGCATAGCGGCAGCGCGGTGCAGGCGGTTGGAGAAGACAACGGAGTTGCTACGGTTCCGTTTAGGTAAAACGCGATCAATGCTTAAGCTTGAGATTAGACGACGTCGTTTTGGATGACGATAGGAGAATTCAACATGTGGCAATAAAAACTGTCTCTTTTATATTTGTTAGGAAATGGTATCTAATTAAAGTTGTACGAACATTGATGAATATATTAAAGGTAAGTGTTCAAAAATTTAGGTATTTACTAAATTTTATGATTGTTTTAAAAGTATCTTACGAAGACAATCGCCACTTTAGGTTATAATGATGGTTTATATCATCATGTAAACATAGTGTTTTAAAGATAAAATAACTTTATAGAAAATTTATATGACACCGTTTTACGTGACTCTTTTATCATCGTTAAAAGTATTTTATAAAGTTATATGAAAGTTGTGTTCTCATTGAGTGGACAAAATGACAGAGAGAAAAAAAAAAAAAAATGATTCCCTCCCTATAAACAGAAAAATTATTTCTAATATTTAAGGTTAAATCATGAACATGATTTTTATCATGAGTGCTACAGAGCATTTTCTTTTTCTATTTTAGTGCCATAAACATCATTTTAATGTATAATTAGTGGCTGGGCCTAGAGCACGTACATCCTGCGAAAATTGACACAAATGGAGCTAAAAGGAATCAACTATCAAATGTAGCACAAATATTTTATTTTTAAATTACTACCGATATTAAATATGATATTATTATTATTAAAAGATGAAATATTAGACAATTACAAAATAATTTTACAAATCAAATATCATTTAAACATATCCTAAAATAACCCGTTCCTTCCTCTTCTCTCTTTTACATGGGGGTGTAATAAATAGGGGCGAACCACTACTAACGAACTGAGCTAACAAATTCGCCTGCACAAATTGGCTCGCGAGTTGAATTTGAGCTCGAACTCGTGCGTGCAGGTACACTACATCATGCTAGGTGAGCACGTGCCAACCCTTGTACCTACATAAATGCTATCGCCTAGCCCTATACCATTGATCATTGTTCTTCATTGCTGCAAAGTTATGGTCATTTCGGGTAGTCGCTCAAGCGGCCTTAAATTCAAATTTAAAAATTGGAATAATTTTCTTAAATTGCAAATTTTTTTTGGCATGATTTGCCTATAAAAAGGCAGCAAGTGGCGTTCAATTTTCACACAACTCGTGTCTTTTGTTCTCATCACACAACTTTTGTCTTTTGCTCTCATCATTTTTCAAATTGTTTGATTATTATTATTATTATTATACAAGTTCGATGAAGAGCTTTCACTATTTAATAATATATTCAACCCTTGTTTGTCTCCCTTTAAAATAAAACTCTTTAATTTTCATACTCATTCCAAGCACACATTTACACAATAAAATATTTTGCACGTAAATCTAAAATTTTTCTCTACATTTTAGCCACACATTTTCCGAAAAATCACTATTCAAAATTCTATTTTTTTTCAAAACAATGACAATCGAACAGTGGCTCAATTTTTTGGCAAGGGCAAATTGTCAAAAGATTACATGAAAATGCTAATTTTGATATAGCGTTCGGTAAGACAAGAAAAATTAAAGTTATTCTTCAATACCACGGATGTAATTTTTCTTTAACCTATGATTCTGTGTAATCCCATGATAGTAATGTTGACCTATGATTGATTTCATGTTTTGATCATAATAAACAAGTTAATTTTATTTCTAAGAAATGAATTCGAATCTCCTTAGCTATTGTTTCAAAGTTGATCGATTGGAGTCAAACTGGTCACCACCGAAAGACTCGCATCGGATGATCAACGAAAATCGAGATGAAAACCAAGCATTTTTTGTTATAATAATTATAAACTCTCGATTTCCAAATTGACTTATAAGATAGCTAAAATCTCGATTTCCTTGGAAACAAACTCTCTCCAAGAAGAAAGAAACAAGAATAGCTAACATGTAACAAGATTTGAATTAATCCTAAACCCAAATTCAAATTGAATCAAGAGCAAAAAGAAAACTTGGCTGAACAGAATATTGACAAAATATACAAAAAAAAAAAAAAGTAATTTGGCTAGGCGAGGATATCTAATCAAAATAAGAAAACTTGAGCGGCACAACGCCGCTCACCAGAATACGGAAGTTTGCAAGTTTAACCCAAAATGAAATTAAATCCGCTCTGATACCAACTTAAAATATTATAAATTGTATCTAATAAATTTGTGTTTCTATTACAAAGTAGAAAACCTTATTTATAGGACTATAAGTAACTCTAAAAGAAAAGATTGTGTGTTAATAACACAATCAACTATTTGTCCTTGTTTTCTATAAGCTTTTAGTAAATAGTTTTAGTGCTTAAAACCTATGAACTGAAGCATCATATAATCAGATGTTTGAGAAAAATCCTTCAAAGTGCAACTTAATTTTCAAATCAAAATCCCAATTATTGTTTCTTGTTCCTTGCTGAAATAACTTCAAATTAGGACATCTCATTAGATGCCAATCTCCAAGGATTATGTTCTAACCTAAGGCAAATATTTTCATCTCATTTTATTTGCTCCTTAATAAATTATAAATTCTTTTTGTAATATTAGCCATTGTTTGATTGTCATTATTTGGGAGTTTTAAATAGTTATTTTTAGGAGAATGAGGTTAAAAAGTAGGAAATTTTTTTGATTTATGTGCAGAATATTTAATTGTGCGAATGTGTGATTGAAAATAAATATGTAGAAAAAAAAGTTTTCCAATAATAGTTACCAAATAGGGGGTTTACCCTAAATAGTACTCCCTTTGACTTGTTTTCCTTTGTTCCAAATAATGGATCGCTTTCCTCGTGAGAGTATAATTGATTTCTTAATTTTTTTAATATGCCCTTATTTAGTATGCTCTTTTTATCATTAAATATGAAATACTGGTCATATTTAAATTACCATTATTTAATTTATGGTTGATTTTGGAAAAATGCAAGTAAAATTTATATTTTCAACTATATTAATTTGATTTTCTTGATTTGTGTGAATATGAAAGCAAATATATCTTTATGAGACGAAGTAAGTAATTAAAGTTTTTGGGAGATCAAGATTCTTCTTAGGCCAATTTCAATAATTAATTAAATTCAACGTATATAATCAATTAAAAGAAAGTTTCTCTTTTACGATCTCTTCAGATGATCACAAATGCAAGAAAAGAAATCTAGAATTGGCACACCATTGATCCATGAAAACTAAAGAATGCCTACTACGTAATCAGAGCAATTACTTATTTTCTGATTTAAAGCACTTGCATATTGTGATCAGTATAAGAGCACTTGCATATTGACAGAGTTCTATATTTTTAGCTAGTCAAAATATTCTCTGTCAATCACAATATTGTGTAATTATTTTTTACCTTGATTTCTAGACAGAAGATGTGGACCATGTGGTACGCAGATCCTTACTCCACTCATGTCCACATAACTTTTCTCTTGCACATTTGGATAAAACGTGCACTCCGATGGTTAAGTCAGTCAATATATTTGGGTGTGAAACATGATGAAGATGTGAGTGATGATAGTGTTCGGGCACCGGGAGTGTATGTCTTAAAGAATTCAGGTTCTTCAGTGAAGTCTTCCCTAAAAGAGTGTCTTCTAAAGTCAACTAATAAGATAATTTTTTGATAAAATCATATTTGGTACTTCAAAGAAGCCAAGTATTGGTGTATATTTTACGCGCAAGCGTGTATATACATACACACACAAATGTACATAGGATAGACAAAATAAGTCCCATTCAAGCAGTGTATATGATTAAAAGTTTCAACGAACGGCAGAAGTAAAATCACAAATGTTTCCAAGAGCCTATGGAAATGCAAAATTGGAATTAGGGCAAGAGACAAGTTTGGGTAGGATAAGTGAATTGTTCTGTGATGATTAATGCACGCATGTGAGTAGGTGGGTACGTGATGATTTGTCCTTGTAGATAGGTGACAATATATATTATTATCAACTATTATAACAGTATATTTATACTAGAGACATTCACAACTATCAAAATTCATTTCAAGATATGTCTTTTCCATCCAGATTATGTGGTAGTGAGGATTCTACGCCTCAAAGGGGTTGGGCTAATCAAAGAATGCTACATTAAACTCGATATGACTAGCATAAGTTAGAATATTATTGTATCAGTCGGTAGGTCATGATTGGTTCCGAGCTTGGGCTACATTTTGAACTGGGCTAAAGCCGGATATGAGGGTTAGGAGTCGAGTCTATATATAGATCGGTTTAATGACTTGGTTTACAAGAAGAATGAAATAATAAGCACCAATTCGATCAAGCAACTAAACTGCCCTAAGAGAGGACGCCTAACAAAGGAAGCTAGCCGATTAGTCATTCTAGCCAAGGCTGAATCTCAATCTCTTAGTTAAAGACATCTTCTCATTTGTGTTTTATTGAGTAGACCATACTGTTAAAGAGAATTACTTCAGCAGAATCTCCAAGCTAGTGTTTGTATTTTTCCAAGTGATTAATAATGTATTAAAATTGCTATACAGTTGTCAATGATAATTACATGGTTGTCTCTTATAAAAAAAAAAGTGGGTGAATATTGCTCCTTCACTCTCATATTAGAACCCCTTGAACTTATTTTCATACGTTACAACAGTATAAAATATTTCAATTGGATCATTGCTCAAGAATAATACATTGTATTTTTTTTTTTTCAACAGTGATTATGGAATTTTTTTTTAAAAAATAGTACTCTGTTGGTGAAGTACAATACTCATTTTGGCAAGAAAATGTTGAGAATCAGTAAATTAATTAATTGATCCCACGTTGCAACCCTCGCAGGCTTATAAAAAAGTTTGTCAACACAACCTTCGCCCATAATGCGGGAGCTTCTTTGGAATGTTACTATGACTTACAGCAAAAAGACATTTTATTTTACTTCATTCAATATTTCAAATTTAATTTTAATAACTTGAATATTTTTGTTGGGAGTCTCAAGTTTTTCAACGATATCTCTTGAAATAAATAATTTTAGAAACAATGGTGTTTGAAAATGTAAGGCCAGTAACACATGATATTAATCGTAGAGAAACAACAATAATAGATCTCACATTGAATAAAGAGTGTAGAAAATGAAAGAAAATACAAGAGATTTCTTTCGGCCTAAGTCAGGGAGGTTCGGCGACCGCTTCTAACACCTACATCCCCTGTAGAGCATCCAATAGATTATATTTGTGCTCGGTTTTACTAAATAGTCCAAAATGACAACAAATGTTACAAAATATTCAATCAAATCACTGAGTACAGAACAAAAACTTATCTCTTACGATCCACAAGATTCATCAAGAATCTGTTCAAATCCTCCGAAACAATAACTTGAGAAAACACAAACTCTCTTACAGATGAATCTCACACTCAGAATATCACTACACGGAGGCTAAATATTACAGATCGAAAATCTCAAATCAGAAATTTGAGAGAAGAAACATAAGAGAACCAAAACTAGAGAACTCCTTCAAACGGTGCAAAAGAGAGAATGAAAACCCTAGGAGACCAAATGCCATATGAAAATGCACAAATAATAGAAATCTCCAGAAACAGATCCAACGGCCCAGATGTAACCACGTGTCTTAATCCAGTTAAGTGTGCATTTTTAATAAAGTTGCAACACCCAAAAACACGACTTCAATTCAAAAATTTTGGGAGCACAATTCGGACCGGGGTTCGAATCCCACGGAAAACTATAAAGAACCTTTAGGATTCATGATTTCACTCTAAGTTTGATAATACACTAAGGCTCTCTTTGATTGCAACAAATTCCATGAAAAATGTCACATTCGAGGAAAACGAATTTCACTTTAGCTGTTTGATTGAAATGTGGAAATTGAAACTGAATTTCAAGGTATTATCACTTTAAACTGCATTTTCTTTGTTTTCATGGAAAACAAATTCC
>CAIGRT010100763.1:0-12114 GCA_903798405.1 Fraxinus platypoda | reverse complement strand
AAAAGTGGAAAAGCCATCTTTCATGGAAAACTTGCTCTATCAAATAGGGCCTAAGATAATTACTAGTGGACAACCAATGAGAACTTGCCACCACACGCTGTGCGGACAAGGACTTATTAGATGTGTGTGGTGACGCGCCGCCGTACAAAGTGGTGGTGGTATCTTGCTTTGGAGCCACAGCATTCCAAAAATATCTATTTAAAATGTGAACAAAACCTTGGAATGTATGGCTAGACTTGCCTTTCGTGCCACTCAACTACCCATTGTACGCCCAACTTTTTAGTCAAAAAACATTTGAGTTTGTATTCTAGTAAAACTTTATTGTGCTTGGACGTAATGGGGATTAACATTAACATGTGTATAGATAATAAGTTGAAACTTGACTTTTAATATAAATTTGGTAAATTACATTGACAGTCATTGAAATGTCAGCAAAATAACAATTGAGTTACTTAATTGTAATTTATCACAATTAGGCCATTACATTCCATTACATGTCGTTCCCTAAACTACAAAAAATAATTAATTGAGACTTATACCATAGCTATTTTCTACAATATCGTTACTTCGAAACCTAGAAACGAAAATAGTAATATGAGAGTCATGCCAATGTCTGTACATTCAAAATGTTAAAAGAAATTATTTTAACACTTTATGACACATCATACTGGTAAGTACGCATGTCACATGAGGATTGCATAGAAGATTTATAACGATATTACAAGCAATTAATTAAGTTTCATTGATTTGGGAGACAACATATGACAAAGGGGTGAAATTCAAAATTATATTGACGTTCAGTGACTTGATTGAAACAAATTAAGCCCCAGTTTTGGTTCTATTAAAAATAAATTTTGAGAAAAATGTATTTTGAAATAATAATTTTTTTGAGGATGTATAGTTAAAAAATAAGAAAATGTTTAGGTTTACGTGTAATATTAGTTTATTGAAAAAAATGTGGTTAAAAATAAGAGAGAAATTTTTTTTTTTTTTTAAAATAATGGAGCCCAAACAAGGGCTTAGTGATTAAATTGATATTTTTATTATTCAAGTTTAGAGAATACAAATTTGAGTTTTGCTCCAATAATTTAAATTCAAGTGATAATTGCAGCAAAAGCCTAAACATTTCAAATATTAGCAGACTTTCTCCGAACATTTGATTTGTTGCAGTCGTCACCCCTAACATTTCCAAACGTTTCAGAGGAGGCCATGTTGCAAGTGTCGTTGTTGCCAGTGTAGTTAGAGTAAAATGTACAAAATGTAGTATTTGTGAGAAACGCAAAAACTTGAATGTTGGGATCGTTATGAAGAAGTACTAAAACCTATTGCATTTATCGATTTTGTGATTTCGTTGATTGTGGTGAATGCAATAGGTAGGATTTTCAAAAATTGCATGAAATCCACTGTATGGACAAAGTTTTGTAATGAGTATGTAGGGACGTCTATTATGATAACCATATTTATTCTGATTGGAATTGTGTAATTTTTTCCATTTTCAGGAGAGAACACTTATTTCACGATCCGGCTGAACCATGGTGTGATTCTTTTTCGCAAAATGCGAAATTACATAAATGAACACGGTAAGATCAGCTATCTTGATTACTCGGACCCATATTTCTTTAATCGATTTCTGTTAGACAATACAATGAAGATGTTGGGTTACAATGGGCTAGATATGTATATAAGCTTGAAAAGAAAAGATTCTCAAAATGGTTCTTTTGGTTAGTTACAGATGTTGCCTTCATGAATGCTGTGAAATGGCTTGGTCCTACTAGAGTTGCAAATATATATTGTTTGACGAAACCGACAGAAGTATTGGAATTATCGTAGGATGAGAATGTACCAATTGGAGTTATAGTAACTGATATGGAAACTTGTGAGATTTTGGAGAGTGTTAGTATCAACAATGAAGATATGGAGGTCGGACATAAACCTTTATTTGCAGTTGAGGTTTTTGATGACATGGTAAATGGTGATGATCTTTATGTGGTTGATGAATTTGAAGAGGATCATTTGCATGAATATGATGGTATGGATAACAGCGAACTTGGTGTATTTCACAATGTGGATGTAGTTGAGGCAGACTTAAGTGCAAATTATCAACCTGTGGAGTGAACATGTGAGGAGTCAACCTCTGATCTACTATATTCCTTTGAAAATGTAGCAGGAGTAGAAGATGCTCGAGATACACAGCTTGAGCATCTAACAGTTGACAATGAAATAGCTGGTTTTGCTGAACCATCAACATTTGAGAGTGCAACTTTTGATGAATTATTCATATTTGAGGGTACAACAGGAGTAGAAGATCCTGGAAAGACACAGTTTGAGCAACACACTGTTAATAAACCATCCATATTTGACAGTGATACAGGAGTAAAAGATGTTGAAAATGTTGGACCTTTTAATACACATGTTGACCCTTCTGTTGTAGAAGACATTAATGTTCAGAATATTGGCATTGGGTCTCCTGGTGGTGAGTTAAAAGTGGAAGAGGATAATGAGATTGGTCTAAAAATGGAAGAAGAGGATAATGAGATTGGTCTAAAAATGGAAGAGGATAACCAAAATGAAGACACATTTTTCAGATTGAGTGATGGATTTGATTTAGGGATGGGGAATGCATGCAATGACCAACCTCGTGAGCAAAATGAAAATCCAGAGAACAGTGGTAGAGACTACGGGGACATAGATGACCAGAGAAGCATATCAAGTAGTGATGAAGCGGGCGCCACAACGAACAACAGAAATGAAGTTTGGTTCAACCTTGCAACTAACGTGGTGTGCCCCAAATTCAAGATTGGTAAGTGAATTGCAGAATGTTTAAAATTTTGGGGGCTTACGAACAAAGTTTTGTAATAGGTTTGGAGCTTCTTCTGCTTATTTTGAATAGTTCCAGGGCCTATCATGCATTTCATAATAATATGTTTAAAAAGTTCTCATGTGCTTTATAGGTATGAAGTTTGATAATACAAAAAATTTGAGATCAGTTATTGTGCAATACTCTATGAAGAATGCAAGAGAACTTGCCTACAAACAGCCGGACGATAGCCTAAGAATCAACACTTTAGAGATGAACATAGCTGCATATTGGTCTGGCAAAACAGTAAGGTCCATGTAGGTTTCCTGGCCAAGAAATACATGCGTAAGTTCAAGTCTCCATGCATAGCTTCATGGAAATTGTAAAGCAAGATTGCATGTATGAAATATTCAAATATCAGTTTTATAGAACAACAATGTAGCATTTGTGAATGGACTTGTTGAGGAACAATACAAGATTCTATGGGACTATGGTGAGGAGTTGACGATAACTAACCCTGGAATACAGTACGGTTGATGGAACATGAGGTGTGTTTAAAAAAATGTATGTATGCTTAGAGGCTTGTAAAGAAGGTTTCAAGGCTGGTTGTAGACCTATGATAGGACTGGATGGGTGTTTTTTGAAGAGTGCACATGAGGGGTCAGTTATTGGCAGTAGTTGGGATTGATGGTGATAATTGTATGTTCTCAGTTGCTTGGGTAGTAGGGGATTTAGAGAACAGAGACAATTGGAGTTGGTTCATAAAACTTTTGGTATTTGACATAGGAATGTGGGGATTGATGGTTATAATTGTATGTTCCCAATTGCTTGGGCAGTTGTGGATGTAGAGAACGGAACCAATTGGACTTGGTTCATAAAACTTTTGGCATTTGACATAGGAATTTGTAATAGTAGAGCTTGAACTTTTATTTCTGACAAGCAAAAATGATTGGCCGAAGTCTTGAATCAGTGCTGTGAAGGTGTAGATCACAGGTGCTGTGCTCGACATTTGTATAGCAATTTCACTCTCAAAGATAGAGGCCTAACTTTGAAGAGTTTGTTCTGGGCTGCAGCCAAGTCTGCTATTGTACGAGAATGGAATGCAGTTATGAATGAGATGAAGACATTTAATGAAGAATCTTTCAATTGGTTTAGTGAGAAGCCAGCAACTCAATGGACAAGATCCCATTTTCAGGAACATGCTAAGTGTGATGTCTTGTTAAATGAGCTCTGTGAAGCCTTCAATGCCTCCCTTGTAGTAACTAGAAAGAAGTCCAAAATCATAATGTTAGATAAGATTAGACATCAACAAATGACATGGATGAATGCAAAGAGGAAAGCAGTTCAAAGGTGGGATCATGCATATGGTCCGAAAATACATATTAAATCAATCTAAATACATGTTGAATATATGCATATTATACATATTGAATAAAATGAATTTAACCTAACTACTAAGAATGTAAATCTTCTTCTTCAATCCAAGTATTTAGTTAAAAATCACGTCAAAAAATCGAGTTGAGAAGTCAAGACACGAGCAACAATGAGAGGCACAAAAGGTAGAAGAGACGTGAAACAAAGGAGAATTTTGATCATTAGGTTTTTAATTTTAAGTACTAATTTTTTTTTTATATTTTTTAGTTTATTGGATTGGGTTGGGTTGGATTTTAATAGATAACCCGAAACCCAACCCAACCCAACCCTACCTAAAATTTGATTTCATAAACCGAACCAAACCCAATTGAACTAAAAAACCAACCCAAACCGATTGGTTTGGATTGAGTTGATCGGTTTAAGATTAGCATAATTCCCACTAAATTTTAAATGAACATGAATTCTTTAGTGTCCCTTCATTTGATTCATTGTTATATTTGCTAGGAAGTATAGAAATAAAATTGTTGTTAATAAATGAGGTCATGATAATTTTGATCTACAATTTATTTTTTTGACTGCTTGTACAGTAATTAAACTTTTAATTCTCAAATTTAAACTTGACTAAAAAATCAACATTACAACTCGACTCATCACTGATCCTTCATCTCTATTTGCAAGGATCATGACTCAATCCAAAAGTAGGATTTCTCTTAAGAAGAAACTTAAGATTGCAAAAACTCGTCGAGTAGTAAAATCAATTCATGAGTTATGTCCATCATACTACTCATACCTTTAGCCCCTGTTTAGTGGGAATTCAATAATTTTTTATAAAAGTTGATAAAATATGAGATTAAAAAGTTACTGAACTCGAAAAATATATGATTAAAATTAATTATTTATTTTGGTTGAAATAGGTCAATAGTACTAAAAAAGGAAGGGTTCTTCAGTGGATGGAAAATTCAGAGAAAAAAGATGAGATTGAAAAAAGCTGTGCGTACAGGAAAAAATAACAGGAATTCACACCTGAATTCAAATTTCACTCACATGGGGTGGGGCCCATGTGAATTAAAATATTGGCAAAAAATCTCACCCACGCACCTCTGTTGTGTGGGTTCTGGCTGGTACGGGATTCCTGTATTGTAGCATTTCTCAGAAAGATTAGAGTAGAAGCAACGGAAGTCGAAAGAAGAAGCCGTGTGGGACCAAATTACTAAAGCGTAGACCAACCAGGATGCTTCTACACATATTTCAAATCTTTATCTGCCCTCTTATATATCCACCTCCATTTCCTCTTCCCGTCATTTCTAACAAGCCTTTTCATATTCTGTTTCTATTCTTTAATCTTAATCTTAATATATCCCAACTTGATTTAAACTTTGATTTCCCACAAGGCACCTTTTAATATCGTTCTATTTGAGTTTTGGGATGGATTATTCTGCCATTCAGTTTCTTCTTCTTTTCTGTTCTTGGTAGATTCTTGAATTTGGATTTTTGTTGTGTTTCTCATGAATCTAAAATCTGGGATTCGAAGTTTTATCAAGATTTTCAATTGGGTTTCTGTTATTTTTTTAATTAATTGGATTTCTTTTTCTACTTCTTGAAATTGGTAATCCATCCCAAAGTCTCCATTTTTTGGTTTTAGTAGTTCTGGTTTCAACTTTCAAACGGGGAGAATTTTGTTTCGTTTACGTTTGATTTCACGATTTGCGTAAAATGGAAGGAGGTAAGAAAAGTGGGAAATCAAAGATGGCTGTTGAAGAATCAAGTCAGATGGATTGGGGGAGAGATGAAAGCAAAGGATCTGATTCAAAGCATCACTGGAAGCCTGTTTTAAGTGAAGCTTCCATGTCCAAAAGGCCCCTCAAGAAAATCAAAAGTCCCGAACGAAGACGATTCCCTTTGCAATCCTCTACTTCCTTACATCGGCAAACTCTGCAGCCTTCTTCGTCTCATCCCTCTGCTTCTTCTTACAGTAGTAATACTCCAGTCACATTTCCGCCTCCATCTTCGAGGCTTGTTTTTCCATTTGCCATTGATAATTCTCAACCTCCAGTAGTGACGAATTCAATATTTCTCCCTCCACACCGAAATCAGCAACAGCAAATGATCTCATTTGCGCCAGAGCAGCAGCAAAATTTTGGGTTCCCACCATATTTTGCAGGTGAAGTAGCAGCATCACAGCTTCAGCAGCAGCAGCAGCAATTGTTGCAGTACTGGAGTGATACATTGAATTTAAGTCCTAGAGGAAGGATGATGATGATGAACAGGTTGGGGCAGGATAGCAGGGCTTTGTTTAGGCCTCCGATTGCACCTCTTACTACTACGAAGCTTTACAGAGGAGTGAGGCAGAGACATTGGGGTAAGTGGGTAGCTGAGATTCGCCTTCCACGAAACCGAACTCGACTCTGGCTTGGCACGTTTGACACGGCTGAGGATGCCGCCTTGGCCTATGATCGCGAGGCCTTTAAGCTTAGAGGAGAGAATGCCAAACTCAACTTTCCCGAACTCTTTCTTGGAAAAGATAGAGAACCGGAGACAGATCCTAGTTCAACGCCTTCATCCCCTTCAACATCCCGTGTTATTGTAGCATCAAGTGGGCAGATTTCTCAGACTCCACAAGCACTGGAAAACCTTAAGTTGCCGGCTTTTGATGAATTGCCACAACCACCACCTGATGATGACAATAATATTGATGAGAACTTGGGATTGCCATCAAGCGTAGTGACGGACAATGATCAAGTTGATCAATCCAATGTGGGAAGCTATAGTGGTTCACAGTCTAGTGAATTGGTATGGGGAGATATGGCTGAGGCTTGGTTCAATACCATACCAGCTGGTTGGGGTCCAGGAAGTTCAGTTTGGGACGATTTCGATACAAACAACAATCTTTTATTGCCTCCTAATCTTCCTTTTGCGAATGTCGAGCAACAGGACTCACATAATACTTATCCTCAGAACCAACAGGACACTAAGGGTTCATCTTCCTCTTCTTCATCTTCATGTCCCGTGAGACCTTTCTTTTGAAAAGATCAGGACTAAAATCAGGATGCATTAGGTTCAAATTCATCATCATTTCTCTCTAAAACACACGCCAACATGAATAGTCGTTCCCAGTTTCTCTTTTTTAGCACGAGAGCAGATGTTCTTAGACGATCCCCTTGGATATTCCGCGCCCCCTTTAACCATCTGCTCATTCATCTCTCTCTCTCTCTCTCTCTCACACACACACACACACACACACACACTCACACATATATTATGACCTTACCCACTGGTTGGACATTTTTCACAAAACAACCTGTGAGTTTCTTTGAAGAACTTTGCTGTTTTTTTCCATCCACTGCCGAAGCCTGCATATTTTTTGGCCTTTCGCAGTTGCTATCATTTCTTCTTCATGAATTTAGATCATTTTATTCTGCTTAGTAATGTGGAGTGTCACGAAATATATTTAGCATACACATATCATTGGTCGAAGAGAAGGAGACGGTTTTGTGATCCCCTTCGCAACGACTACATACACCATCAGATCTTATTTTTCTTGATCTGATTGTAGGGAAATTTCGCTGCTTTTGTACATTTTGGTGTTTGTTACATTTCGTAGTTTTTGCAATTTCTTTGTCTCGTGGATTACTCTTGTACTTTTACTTATGGTTTCTTACTAGTACTGTTTACAGTTTGCAATATATTCTACCTGTTTTTACATGTTCAAAAATCCTTTTTATAATTGCCAACAATATAAAACTGTAGATAGGCCAAAACAATAATCACTTTTTAATATCGTGACTAGAAGTTACAAATTACAATCGCAATAGAGAATGTCGATCATCGAAATTCACATAAAAATTCTTCTTAGCGATACATGTATTGTGTTTATCGAAAGTTGACAACACTCGGAAATATACCTGTGTAGATGAATCTTTTGAAAGAATGCAAACAAAATCGTCTTTCAATTTTGGGTGAATTTCATTTATGGTTGTTGAACTTTCAGCGAAATCTCAATTTCTTTACTAAGAACTAGGTCATTCAACTTCCATTTAGTCTCAAATTTCACTACTTTTATCACATTTCACCACCTATTGTCTTCCATACAGGAAAAAATAAAAAAATACTTAGTTGACAATTATATCGTACTAATCTTGCATGTAATCACTACTTGGCACCTTAGAAAAGAAAATGGTATAATGAAAGTCGTGGTAATATCTTTATTAAAATGCATATTTTTTGAATAGTTTTGTGACGTTGCATAGTAACAAGATAGCATGGCTTGTAGCTATATATGGAAGAAGGTAGCTTGATTGTGAACCAAGTTTAATGAAATTGGGAGATGATTGATCACAGAGTAGTGAAATTTAAAATTTAAATTAAAGCTCAATTATCCAATAAAAATACAGTGAACCAATAGAGATTTTGCTGAAAAATTTACCCTTTACTTTCTAAATTCACCACCTAATGGGAATTTTAAATGAAATTGTACTTGGTTTGAGGTTGTTAACATAAAATTTCCACTTAACTTGGAATATAGTTAATACCAAGATTAGAGTTGGAGAATATTGATAATACAATATCATAACTTAAAAAATTACCTGTGAAAGAATAAATTAAGAAGAATGCGCATGCTTTTCTTAAATTATTTATTTTTGATAATCCTATGAGTATGTCTTTAAGTACTAACAAAACGTGGGTGTGCAAAAAGTGGGGTCAGTAGCCGGCCCATGAGATCACCCTTAATTTCTTTATTGCGCCGTCATGGGATCATGATTAAGAAAATGATATGTTTAAAAACTATTCAACTACTAAACAAATTGAAAATATCTAATGTTGTGGTGAGAGAGCTATGGATAAAAAGTCATTGGTCCATTCTTCAACCTAATCATGCCCAACTTCGGTGTCATGGTGTGGCAATGTTGCTATTTTCTTTCCCTAAATAATTCATTTCTTACGTTGTGGGAAATAAACAAGTTGAGATGTGCTGAACCCTGTTGATTCTCTCTTTTTTGACTATTTTTTAATTTCAACACTTCAATTCTTGACATTTCAGCATAATTTTTTGATAAGGTTGAATTCAGCGGGGAACACAGATATTTCGAGTTTTACAAGTTGTGAGAAATTTTACATTCGAAAATTTACATTAAAAATAAAAATAAAAATCATATCCCATGTAAATTTACATCCGAATCCCAAAAATCATTACATGTAACTTTCATAATTTATATCGAGAAATTTTTCATAACCCATGTAAAATTTCCAAATAAAATGATATAAATTATATTGAGAAATTTGTCAAGCAAAAAAATAAATATTAATGAAATAATTATATTTTTTTAAAGAAAAGACGAATTAGACGCATCTTTTTAAGACTCACATTTGATACACCTTTAATTATTTTCGATGTCTATTTGGACCATTCAATATGTTCTGATGTAGTTCTCGAAACGGGTTTCGAGATGACACAGACAATTTGTGAATTTGGCTAGCTACGATCGTAGGATAATTTTTAAAGTTAGCATGTTATCCAAATTTTCAAAATATTAGTTTGGAACAGCCTGCTTTGACAAGCCATAACATTTGTTACAGTTACTGTTTCGTGTGCCATTAACGACAGTAAGTATTTTGAAGTGACATTAAGAATATAATATTTCGATTTCATTTGACATCCCGTAATGATTTCAAAAATTAAGATAAAAACATAAAAATCTAATTGTTAAAAAAAAAAAAAAGAATTTGCCCAAAAGGTGGGGGGTCACGTGATCCATGCCACCCCTTGTGTCCTCCCTTGGTTGATTTGTTGAGAAGATGTAGCCTTTGTTAAATGATAAGTGTATTTTATACATTTATCCGTACCATTAAACTAGAGCAATTATTGTTATTTTAAATGAATTGAGACTTAATTTTGTATATACTTTGTTTGTTAGGTCTTAATGAAAAATGATGGAATTGAATAAAAGGAGCAGAAAATTGGCTAAAGTGGACTTAATCCAAAGTTTGGAGACTTAATCACAAAATGTTAATAGTTGATTCGGACATAGTATTGATGATTGGAGAGAGGTTGGAGTCAATTAGATGGATTTAGAAGATGGAGGATCAAGAAAATACGAAAAAGGAACCAAAATAACTAAAGAATGAAATTCAAGGACCAAAGTGTAACAAATAGGAAATTGTATAAAGGCGTGCATGCACATGCCAATTCTCTAGTGCGCTCGCGGCGGCATGAATTTCATATACCGAGAGCAAAAGCAATGAACGGCGAGCGCGCGAGGGTACTTTCTGGGCCGAACGGCCCAACTTCCAGTTTGATCCAAATTTTTATGGAAATAAAATTCAACCTATTATTTAGCCTAGGGGGCGGCGTGAACAAGGAACAACATATCAAATCCTACTTTTCACCACAAGAAGGAGGTTAGCACAAGATTCAAAAGCAATTAACACAATAGATTGAAGATTCAAAGTCCCGGTTGAAGATTAGTGAAGAAGAAATTGAATTTTCACTTTCTATCCATTGTTTTTCATTTCGGGTGATTTTTTCAAAATCCTTTTGTGTAATTTACATAACAATATGTTAGACTATTTTTTTCATGTATAATTCTTGCTTTTCTTGATGAATCTTGCATGCATAATTTTATTATTTGATTGCTTGATCACCAATTTAATATATAGTTGCTTGTTGTAGTGTTGTGAGGCTTACAATAGGTCTAGAACATTGATTGATTAACATACGTGCAATAGATATTAGGAATAATGTTTATCATGTGTGCAATCTTTGAGATAATTGTGAAATTAAATGCATTTTATTCATTCGAATTCGGACTAAAGAATAGATTCAGGTCATGACTAGAATATATTTAATTTATCTTGGAAAATAGAATTCATTACAATAGAATTATCGAATGTCAAGAATGCATGAATGGTACTAGATACGTAATTGAGAATTGAAATAAATAATAATAGGTGGATTTGTAATCTAATACACTCATTCCATATAAATANTACTTTGAATCTGAATAAAAACTAATACACTTGACTAAAATTTATTCCCCGTGGGACGATACACGTACTCATCACGAATTACTTGTCAACGATCCCTTACGCTTGCGGGTTTTGCACAAACATTAAGCTTGAATTGAACATGAGGCAAGGCCTGTGCATGAGGGCGAGCTTGTTGAGAAGAACTAGTATTGGCGAACTGAGTGGAGACATAAGCGAGGCTTTGACATGACAAGACATTGATGGAACCATGACAAATGATTTGAAACGTTGCATCTTCCAAATAAATGACAACGATGTATTGCTTGTTTTCAATGTATGCGTTACGTGCACATTAAATGAGAAATGATGAGCTGTAATTACAACTGGTCGAGGCGACACATCTTAGCGTGTGCGTGTGGATCACGCATCAATCCTGACGTTCCATTCAAATTTGTAGATACGCATTTTCACCTTCTACAGTTCAAATGGAATGTACAAGTGAACGTCCCATGTTAATCACCTTTGATCCAACGGCTACAATTTGTCCACTCCACTTGTAAAAAAGGATCCTTAGTCAATTTCATGACTTTTTACCTTTGCGAAATTTCAAAACTTTCAAGCATATTTGCATTTTCTAGCCATTGTCTACTATTCTCCGTCGATTACTCAGTGTACCTCTGTTCAAACTTCAATTTTAGTAAAGTTTGTGCTATAGAAACTCATCATCTTTCTCATCTCTTCTTGATCAAAGAACTTTCAATTTGTTGTCTTGAATTTCTATGTGGACGTGGCCAACATAATACCGGTCACCTCCCCTGCATGTAAGCATCACCTACACACTTGAAACACCCCGTCGGAGGCAAATGCCACTAGTCGAGAAAAAGGTCTAACAACCGTTTACACTCCAACGGTCAGGCCAACGACAGGACGAGAGATAGAATGAGTGCAAAAGACAGGAGAGAGGAATTTAGATAGGATTA
>CAIGRT010100748.1:0-12108 GCA_903798405.1 Fraxinus platypoda | reverse complement strand
GGTGTCGATTGGAACTACTGAGCCTGGTTTCTTGGTGCAACGAAGGTTGATTTTACTCCACACTGCCAATAATGCCCAACAGAATACATCCATGCAATAGCTACTCATACAAATTCAAGGACAGGCTGGGCATCAAATGCCCCTACAAAATACTTTCCAACAAGATAAGGAGGAACATAGCCAAAGGGCTTACTCTCAGAGGCAGAGGAGAGAGGTTAGCCAAATCGAAAGGGAAGTTGAGGTGGATACATCAACTAATTACGTATCTGGAGACCTGCTGACGACCTATCCTCAGAAAAAGAAAACTTCCCTCCAGAGTTTGTACAGGAGCATGGGCCCCAAAGGTTATCCAGTGTATTCGACATAATTGGCCTATCAATGCCTAAAAATCGGCCCCAACAACCACCTTCCATGCAGAGGTCACAGGGTTATAGGCAGACTTATGAGCCCCAAGGGGTCCCTCCACCTAGAAATAGGCAAGAAATAAGGGACGTTGTAAATTTGAGAAACCAAGTTGGCATAGCAGCAAGATCTGAGTTTGCTTCAACTGTCATAGCAGTAAGATCAGCAAGAGGAATGCGGCCTTGATAAGCCATATTTAATCTGTTATAGCAATCTAAAGCCGTGTGGCCAGCTTTGCCACAGTTGAGGAAATAGGACTTTTAGAAGGTATTAGTTTGTGGTTTGGTTTTTTCAGATAGTTTGGTACTTTTATTTTTGTTGCAAAAGCAAAAGTTGATGGTTCAACAACTTGAGTATGCTGGTTTTTGGGCAAGGTTTCATAGCTGTGGAGTTCTGGATAAAAATCCTCAAGAGATAGATCTTTCCCCTTTGTAGCAAAGTTGAATGAAGTGATAAAAGGGTAGAATTGTGATTTTAGACCAGCTACAAGAAAAGTAATAAGATCTTGATCTTCTACAAGTTTTCCAGCAGCTGCAAGTTGATCAACAATGAGTTTAGCATCCTAAAAATAATTATTATATATCTTATTACCTTGAGTCAGCATTTGAAGTTGTCGTTTAAGCAATGCAATCTGTGACCCAAATTGTGATGAGAAACGAGTTTGGAGAGCACTCCAAACTTTCCGTGAACCATCCAAATTGAAAACAGTAGATGCAATCTTCTCTGTGATAGAAGCGATAAGCTAGTTGAGTACACAGTTGTTCTTGCAAAACCAAACTGTATATGTTGGGTTTGGTGAGCCATCTTGAAGTTTCTGTGATGGTCATCATCCACGATTCCAATAAGATCATGACTTCGAAGAAAAGCCACAAACTGGTTTATCCACACCATATAATTGGAGCCATCCAGTTGTTAGAAACAAGTTGAGAGGGGTTTGGTATGGTGATGTGCGGAAACGGTTGGAGTTTCTTGGGAAGTCAAAGAATGTGTCTCAGGTGTAACCATTGTGTTTCAGGTGTAGCCATTAGTGAAAGGTGCAGAAGCTTTTTGTTTATGCAGGATCAGGCGCGTGTCCTTTTTTCCTCTAATACCATGTGAAACGTAAAATGAAGCAGAGGTATTACGCAGAACTCAAAGAATTACTTTGAATGTTTTAGCTCTCACACCAAACCCTGTGTTATTTTCTTTATATAGACATACATTGAAACTAATCTCAGAATATCAAGGAATCAGTTAGCAAGAACCAATCTATACAGGATTAAGTTTAAACAATTGGATTCAAAAAATTAATTATCCTCAGAAAATGCAGGAGTTGACTGTCGCAATATATCTGTAACTCCAAAATCTATAGCTCCAATATTCTCTCTAATACCATTATCCCCTTCTATCTTTTGGGTTAAATTTGGAAGTACAATTTTCTCCTTTTATCTTTAGTTTAATTTAAATAGGAACTTTAATTTTAATCGAAAGAATTTTTTTGTCTTTCTACATAAAGTGTTTCATCTCAATTGTGCCCTTATTTGGTGGAGATTAAAATTAGATTTTTAGTAGATTTTGATAAAAATTGATGAAATGTAATGTTGAAAAGTTGTGGGACCAATGAAATATGTGATTAATATTGATTGTTTGATTTTGACTTAAATTAAAATTTGATTTTAATCAATACCAAATATGGGCTATATTTCCTATCTTACACTACCTTAAAAGAGAGAATGAGACATTCACTGTTCATTCTAGTGGAGCTCTTTTCACACTACTATAGCCGAATTGTTTGCACTCACTGTAGCCAATTCGATTATGTGTTGTTTTCTTTTTAATTTTTTACCATTTCCTATTTTTCAGCCCAAATATCTTCTACTGTAGTTGTTTTTTTGGAAGAAAAGTCCAATTAGAGACATTATTGTCGGCACTTCCTTGCTTCAACCGTAATTTTTGTCCATGAATTCTTCTTCTACAGATAACTCTTCAATACGATTTTCACGGAATCATCTTGTAAATTATGAGTCACTGCTTTTGTTACACCTATAAATTACGTGGCATGCACGTGATAGAGGAGGTCCCATATATACCGACGTGACATTGACTATTCACTGGATTGTGCTTATTAAACTAAGTAACTTCTTCTTGGGCTTGGACTCGATCCATTAGCATCACTTGGCCCATTTTCATTACATTATATATATGAGATTCATTTTTAATTAAGGTATGTATTCTAACTCTAATCAAATTCAATTTCCTTCTCTTGCACACTTTTTATCTTTCATCCGACCGTTGACTTGACCGTCGTCAGACCCTTTTCTAACGAGGTGTTCAGGTAATGTATACGTGGAGAGAACGTGGTCAGGATTCCGTTGGCATTTTTTCAGGTCGACGGATTGACGCCGTTTCTGAGAAACAGTACATTAGCCATGTTCTACTACAAACAAAAGTCCATTGGAAAAACATGATTTTCCGGACAGGTTTTTATTGAAAAACAGAAAAGATAGCAACCAAACAAGTAAGGAATGAAAATAGCTACTACAACAAACAAAGAGGATTTTCAGAGCAGATCTTCAAACCAAAAACTAGAGGAAGTCAATCACAAAAAATAAGGAAAATCACTTCAAAAGATGGAAGTAACCTCGGCAGCTTAGAATAATCTTGGATTGGGTTTTTTCTAACATTAGATTCAAGAAAATAAGCCACGAAAATAAAGCATTTAAAAATTTTTCACAGCAAAAATGGAAAAATCTGGTTAACGGTTAAAAAAGTCGGGTTAAAAAAATCCATCATGAAAAATGGCTATTTCGGTAACGGGTTGGGTAAACCTGCCATGAAAATGGCTACAAGTCAGTGTGACAAAGGGGTTTTCCGGCACCATATTTCATACACCAGCCACAAAAAAATGGAAGCAAATAGCTACACGAGAGAAAAATATATGGGCAAATTAGGCCAGATACTTTAAAAAATTAACTAATTTGATTAATACCCTATTAACTAATTAAATCATTTAACAACGTATTTAATACGTTCTAAAACCCTCCAAACCCCCCAAACTCATATCAGTCCCAATTCCAGAAAGCTCCCAAAGGAAACCCACTCACCCAATATGATTGCTCCTTTTTAGGTTGTTACATTACAATTAATGTCACTGAAAACTTCACTTTGGGTGAGAACTCAGCAATATTCAGTAGCACCTTTGAATTAGAGGTGAATAGTGCAAGTTATGGTAAATGGTTCTTCCGTAAAATACTACAGTGTGCAGAGCTTCAATATTAGTGAAGGGATTATGAGTGTAGAGCTCTGAATCACCCATTCTGCTACACTTGAATCGAAATTCAAACCTGAATAATTTCGGACTTCGTCGCCTGAGTTTTTTTGAGGAAAAAGAGTCGCCGACTCTCAGTACTTTCCTCGCTAACGTTTGCGATGGCCGAGAGAACCAAGAAGGTAGGTATTGTTGGGAAATATGGCACCCGTTATGGTGCTAGTTTGAGGAAGCAGATTAAGAAGATGGAAGTCAGTCAACACAGCAAGTATTTCCGTGAGTTCTGCGGAAAGTATGCCGTGAAGAGAAGGGCCATGAGTATTTGGGGGTGCAAGGACTGTTGCAAAGCCAAAGCCAGTGGTGCTTACACATTGAACACTGCTAGTGCTGTGACTGTCAGGAGCACAATCCGAAGGCTGAGGGAGTAGACAGAGAGTTAAATCCAGTGAATTTTGTGTTAGATTTCTGCATTCGTGTTTTGTGTTTCGCAACTTTAGATTCGGAAACTGGCAAGTTTATGTGCCTTGAATATCATCTATTTGATAAATTTAATTTTTGAAACTTTAGATTTCCTTTGTCTCTGTTTTTCTTATTGACTTTAGGCCAGTTTGTTTTAATTTATTGGAGACAAGGAGAATATGAAGGTTGAAAATGAGAATTAGCCATTGTTATTTAGATTTTATTTTTTTAGTGGAGGGTCTATAATTACTGAGTTTTTGTAGTGTTGATTTTCGTCTTTATCCAAGAGAAAAAATCTGTGTACTGACATAATGAGTTTATATTAAACCCATGTTTAATCTCATTTGTTTCATTTGAATATGTGCTTATGTCGGATAATTTTGTAATATATAGGATATGTGCACATCTGATTTGTGATTTTAGAAGAGTGTTGGATGAATTGTGAAATCCTTTGCAAGGATATTTTATTGATGTTTTGGATTATTGAATTGCTAACATGTGAAATCTTCTATCTTCCCACCATGTGTTTGATGAAATGTCAGATAAGCTGGTGTTCTTGATTTTTTTTGTAGTTTTTTTTTTATTGTTTTGTTACTTTTTTTTAGTGTTCAAATATGTTATGTCCACCATGTGTTTGATGAAATGTCCAAATGGTGGAAGCTTTTATTGATGACAAAGTTTGGCAAGCTTTTTTGCCTTCTATCTTCCCAAAGCTAAATGTGGTAAAATTGTGATATTTGTCACTTTTTTAAGTTTGTGTCACTTTTTTGAGTTTGTCAATTTTTATTATGTGTCACTTTTTTTGAGTTTCGTCACTTTTTTTTTGGATTTTTGTCAATTTTTTGAGTTTGTATCACTTTTTGAATGTGTTACATTTTTTTAGTTTTGTCACTTTTTTTGAGTTTGTGTCTGTCTTTTTAAAAAAAAGTGACACAGAGTTTTTTAGTGTTCAAATATGTCCACCAAGTGTTTGATGAAATGTCCAAATAGTGGAAGTTTTTTTATTGATGACAAAGTTTGACAAGCTTTTTTGCCTTCTATCTTCCCAAAGCTAAATGTGGTAAAATTGTGATATTTGTCACTTTTTTAAGTTTGCGTCACTTTTTAGTATGCGTGTCACTTTTTTTTTGAGTTTTGTCACTTTTTTTTTTTGAGTTTGTGTTAATTTTTTGAGTTTGTATCACTTTTTGAGTCACTTTTTTTGAGTTTTGTCACTTTTTTTTTGAGTTTGTGTCAATTTTTTTTAAAAAGGCAAAAAAGTGACAATTTTTATAAAAAAAGTGACAATGTCACTTTTTATTTTACACAGTATTTTTTACTTCTTAAAAATCTTTCATATGATTTTTCGAAACATTCCTAATTTTAAGAGTGTTTTTGTAAGTACCAAAAAACAAAAACTAAAAGGAAAACATTGAGTGCCCTTAAAATCAGGCCTGAGACGAAGGAACAAAGAGGACTCAAGGTTGGGGAACCGTCGGAAGAGGCGGTTTGGAGTGACGGCATAACACAGTGAAATAGTGACATGCTTTCTCGTGAGGGCATCAATTTCACACCACGTTTGCACACCAGAGACACCGCAGCCCGATCTTGCAGCTCCTTTACGTACGGGATCACGCAGTCGCATACAGTGTAAATTGATCGTGCGTCTCCTTCACCGCTACTACTTGCATTTCCCATACTGGAGACGGCACTATGACGAAGAATTAGGAAATGGTGGGCGGCTCTTTAAACTGAAAGTAAAATACAACGAGAATTATGCATGTTGTAACCAATTCGGAAAAGCAACTTGGAGAGAACCCGAATTCCGTGGAATCTGTTCGTATCATATTCCTAATGGCTGCAATACTTGAATCTTGCTGCCTTTTCCCCATTGGATGACTAATAGAAAATTTTTAATTTGCTTTTTTATTTCACTGAAAAATATTTTATTGGAATAAAAATAAAATAATATTATTTATCATCATGATGTGAATTGACAGAATGTGAAATAATGGGATCGGATAGTTTAATTTAGATGAGAGAAGTGGAGGAAAAAGAAATGTGATGGATAATAGATTATCACGTCGTCGATGATTTATTATGATGATAAATAACATTACTTATAAAAATATAAGGGTAAGCGCGAATATTTCGTGGGATCCATCAATTCAAATAATCTCAAATTCCTAGTAAATATTTTTCTCTTTTAACGGTAAGTGGAGATCTTGATAGCAATAGTTTGGGGTTACCAACGTAATGCTCTTAAATTAAGTTAGAGCATCTCTATTATGCTCCGCGGTCGTGAGACAAGGTGTAGCGCATCTTGTCAATGCATCTTTTTTGGTAGAGAGAGCCATATGTTCAAATTCTGTCACCTTCACCTGAGGCTGAAACAAGCAGAGACTCGTCTCATTTTTCATAATTTGAAAACAAACCTTCCTTTAGTTACGTTTAATGCGCTAGAATTTGTTAGATGACAATGTAGCATTCTTTCGAGCACTATAAAGCTTTACACTGTCATCAATCCCCCACAGAAAAATAGACTAATTTTACCTTTTAACAAATGCAAGTGCAAAAAGCTTGCAGACAAACTACTGTAAAACAATGGCTTGGTTACAGACTACCAAAAACAAGGGCAGGTAAAGAAGATGCTGAAAGATGAAAACAATGTTTTTCCCCTTTCTTTAGAGGAAATGAGTATACATTTTTAGGTTAATTACAATTCTGAACATACACCCATATATCTACATTTCCATTTGATAAGACTGAATCTATCTAAACTGGTAAAAGCAACCAAGTTTCTCAATCAGTTCGTCTTTTCATCTCTTGAGTTAGAGCAATAATCTTCAAAGAAAGACGGCCCAAAACCAGCAGGCTTCTCTTTTTGATCAACAGAATCATCTCTGCTAATGCATCCTTTGCCAATGCTACCTTCAAAAGATTTCTCTGAGAATGGAACCATGCCCATAGCTGTGATACCATTGCTGATGGCAAGTATGTTTTGCTTATGGTTGCTGCTGGTCAGCACAGAGGGAAATACATCAAGCAGCTGTGGATTAGGCTGGTTGGAACTACTGATGAGCAAGCGAAGTGTCTCCCTAGCACCTTTTTCGACCGCTGATTCCACATCTGATATCAGAGGGTTCACAAGATCTGAGCCTAATGATGGAATAGTTGTCGACATGGTAGGGCCCGCACTGACCAGATACCCTTGGCCGGAGGAGCAAACTTCAATAATGGGGACATGAACAATTGGGTCACATGTTAAAGGCGAAAAGGTCACGATCTGCTGTGATGTTGATATGGGAAATTGCAATGGCAGTGGCAACCTGACCAATGGCTCAGGCAGGAGAGGAGGAAAGTCTACAGGGGGGACATGGTCAATATTATGGGGCAATTTTGATGTCAAACAGCTAGATTGCCTGGCAGTTGCAAGAAGAGAAGAAAGTGGAGGTAGAGATACTGATTCACCCATTGAAAAAGACAGCTGTGAAGGAATTTGAGTTTCTAGCCCCAAGAAAGGCAGGTCTACAGAGTTCCCAAGTGCATCTAGAAAACTCAATGGAGGAAATAGTTTAGTTCCAGTTGCTTCAGAAAGCTCTTCCTTCTCAAAGCAAATTGAACTAGTTGGCTCTACACAACTTGGTGAAGCATCATCTAGGTTGTCAACACATGACATGCATATATCTTCACGCCGATTCAGTGTTTCCCTGGCAACACCACTGAATGACGTAAAGTCTTTAAAAGAACTAGACATAGGACTGAGGATAGCCTGATAGACTGGATTTGAATTTGTTCCTCGACTTCCATAGACACCAAATCTCGAAGTCTTCAGAGATTCTAATGAAGATTCAGAAGAATCAACAGAATTATCTGGAGAAGGGGTAGCCGGAAGAATCGAACTAGCTTGAGCACTAGCCATCATTGATCCAGCAAGATAAGCTCGAAGGCAACTTGTAAAACAGTTGAAGCGCGAATCATTAATTCCAGTTAATTCAGCTAGTGATGGTTTCCTCATAAGTAAATCCTTCATCTGTCCAAGGCAAGAAAAGACAAAACATTAAAAATAATACACTGCAAAAATATGTACACACGCTACGAATTATTATGCTGATCATACCTTTCTGAGCAATTCATCCCCCAGAAGTTTAGACTTTTCTGAGCACCAAAAATAGAAAATCTCACCATCTGGAATCTTGATCAAGAAAGATCGTCCAGACTTATCCGCTGAAATTTCTCCAACTTCTACAGCTGAGCATTGAGCATCAGTGCTCAATGTTGCCACTATCTCCATATGACCACCGTCCCCAATGAATGAGATGCACAAGTCCAGAGTTGGTAAAAGTGTGAGATTTAAATTCCCTCTGTTCAAATTATAAACAAAGTCAATAAGCAATTGTCGGTGAAATACTCCCATGTCCCAAAAAGATTTCAAGGAAAAGAAATAAAGTCATATAATTGGCATGAATCAGCCCCATCCTTGTAGCTAAGACTCAGGCTAACAGACATATGAAAAGATGATGATTAGAACACCAACCAAATACCTAAGCCTCAAAAAAAATCTACTCAATTTGCATGAAATTCAATTTATAGCTGATCATAGGCACTTTTCCTTGATTATTTTTCATTCAACTTTATTATATTTCAAAAAATACCTTTAGCCTAGCATGAGGATTTAATCAGGGACTTGTACACCGAAAGAAGAGAAACTTTATGTATACCATAATCCTTACTTCTTACGAAGGCGAGGACATATTTATCAGGTAGACATCAAACAAGCATCGAATGCTATAAGCTATTAAAATGGATTCCAAAAGACACCGTCGTGAATTTATCAACATAAGCTGCAAGTAAAATACTATCATCTAACAAAAGCAACTAGTAAAGAAACATGAAACGTTCTAGTGAGAGTCAATTCTTAATTCAAAATATATAGCAAGTAAAATATTCAAAATCATCTGTCCAAACTGGCCAGTCATCTCCACATAGTATGAGCCAAAAAGACAACAAAAATATCACGACTATATATAAAGCAAATACAGGACAATATAAACATGAAACTTCTTCCACATTATGATATTGATTCTATACAAACAAGAAAATGCAAGGTACACTATTAACATAGGATCATGAAACTACCTTTACTTCTTCTTAATTCAGAGATCATAAAGTAACGCCCAATTTACCTACAAGTCAAAAGACATTTTCACTTGGAAGGCTGAACATAATCACCATTAAGAAGCTAAAAATACATTATCCTGTAATATCTAGTAGTCATCATGAATAATATGTGATATATACAACAAAATTAAAATCATGTGAGATTGTCACTTAAAATAGCTAATTTCTTTTGACATATATTATGAAAAAGGGAAAAACTAAAATGCATTGAAATCAGTAAATGAACATAAAATAATACATAAACAAGGAGAACTGGTGCCAGAATACTGAAGGAGTCCATTTGACTATAAAGTCTCATATCCAGGTGCAGTGGTTTAAGACAGAATCCATCAAGTAGTGCTGATCAAGAGATGGTTAAAACATGTCTGCAATTCATATACAAGACGCTAAAAAAACCTAATCAAGTATAGTGGTTAGAGATGATAATAAAATCAGTTATGTTATCAGTAATCCAGTAGTCAAAATAAAATCCGCCATTCAAATAATAGTTGACGTGGTAAAGTAACTTGCATTAATAAATAAACAATTGACAAGAAAAAATTGCAGTATAAAGTTCTAAGAATTAGAAAAGACACATGACAGGAATAATCAGATGCAAGCAAAATATATCGCCAGTTGCCTCTAAAACAAAAACATAACGCATACCTACAATTACAGCAAGTTGGTCTACAGAAATCTAAATTGTATCTCCAATTACATGAAATCCTACAAAATTTTCAATCACGAGAAATAATTCAACCAACTGCCTGTATGAGACAGTCAATGCACACTTAAAACATAATATAAATCTGATTACCATTCACTAAATGCCACCGAGGCTCTGAGGGGACAATAAAGAATCCTGGGTGTTAACTCATCAACTGAAATTATATAAATATATGTTATTTTACGAATAATCTAACTTAATTTCCTTCATTTAGTTTTTACTCAGGCATTTTGCTTATCCTCCTTTTCAGTCAACAATGGTCGAACTATTTCATTCAGATTTTTATGCGACAGTCGACGTTATCAAAATTTTGGTCCGAAGATAGTTAAAATAAACAACCAAAGACAAGCGAGAAGAATATAGAAATTTATTCATCTTCAGAGAGCTACTAAAAATACATTCACTTCTTATCGAAATCTATTCTTAAACATCTCCATCAAAATTTTTGAAATTAGAAAAAAAAATTCGATCTCCTATGAAGAACTAACAGGCTTTCGGTGATAAACAGCTATCTTCCCAGAAAGGTAGATAGCTAAAAAACACTTGAATGTGGAGTCAGTCTAACAGCAAGGATCTACCCCACACAACATATAATTCACTTTCAGGCTTCAACGTAAGCTAAACTATTTTTCACTTGACCAAATTTGTACTTATCTAATCCCAACCCCCTAAAAAATAAAATAACTGAAAACCAAAATATGTCTCTCAAAGATCACATTCCCTAGTTAATTCACTCAACAATAATAATTAGTTTAACAACAAAACTGTACACACTATAACAGAGGTCAAATCATTTTCTAAATGCAACTGTAATGTGAGTAACAAAATGTAGAGATTGCAGCTACCTTATGGATGTTGGACATAAGAGGCTCCCTTGCTTAGTGATCTTCCCTACGCGGACAGAAACAAGAGGCATGCACAAACACCTAGCCAGCATACCCACTTCTGATGGCTCAAAGTGCTGTTTCATTATCACATTAGGTCAGCTGAGTTGATAAAAGGAACAAAAGGGTATCATGCATACAGCCTACTCTGTTCATAATTGAAGCACAAGTATCTATTAGAAAAGACTAATACATCTTTCCTTGCCAACCAACTTGGGATATGAAACAAACCTAATACATCTGGGGAAATTATTTATTGAGGTTTCACCCCCACAAAGGATAACACAATAATTAACCCCCACAAAGGATAACACAATAATTAAACATCTTCAAAACTCGAGAACAAGTGAATTACAATATAAGTAAAGTCGGCTAGGGCTACGAAATTGAATTAGAATTTGCATATGTACATTTCGCCAATTCCAAATCCAAATCCAAATTCTACCCGTTCTTACAAAACTTATTATAACCAGTAAATACAAGGGCCCAGATTTTATTTTGATTACTTATACCTGATTAAGGTGAGCCAACAAACAATCCTCAGCTGCGCCAGCGGATAAATTGAGTTTCAGCAACGGCTTCAACCTTTCGTCCGTGCGACAAGCCCCCATAACCTGCATGTCCAGAGCCTGAAGCCACTGCCAAAATCCATACCCCCGACCGCTCTGTTGTAGCAGCAGATCGCAATCACCATCCTCCACAATAATCTCCTTCGACCTCTGCGTAATAGAAGGATTCTCAGCAGGTGAGATCTCATCACCGTCCGATGAACCGTTAAATGAAGCCTCGCCGTTGGTATCTTGATCCACACTGTTTACATCTTCGATCTGGCGATTGTTTCTTGATTCTTGTTTTTCAGAATTTACCATTTTTAGATCTTGATTTCCGAATCGATGCAAATTGTGATATGAACGACTTTTCTCAAAACACAAAGAGCCCTAATTTATCTTGTATCTAAAATTTATCAACCCGTGTAAAATTCAATCACAAAATCTTCAAAGAAGAAAACTCCCAACGAGAATTCGTAACTGTCGCGGAAATGAGAATGCACGGCCAAGCAGTTATATTTATAGAGCATATGGAGATACTACGGAGTTGGAAAATGATTATGAAAAAGGGTTTGTTGTAGGTTTGAAGTCCGGAAAATATCTGACCAACAATAAAACAATAATCACCATGCGTGCTTTTAAAGAGGAACTTACACCCACAAAAGTTTTTAAGTTATCATTTTCAAAAATACAAAATCAACT
>CAIGRT010100739.1:0-11861 GCA_903798405.1 Fraxinus platypoda | reverse complement strand
GGGCGTGCCAAATTGTTTTGCGCGGTTTATCGCTAACAATTAAAAATAGGTTCAAACGATTATGTAAGGAACAAACCTCTTGTTGTCGTGCTATAACTGCCCACTTTATCCATACTGACTGACTTGTCAAAGAACTGTCGTTCGTAACTGTTGCCATCACGCTCCTTATTTAACTGCTTGCCACCAAAATTCTTGGATCGTGGAGTGTGATAATATTGTTCAATAACTGCTTCAATAACCGTTGCTTTAGATGATCAACAAAGTACTACATTCGCTCAGATCTTGTGCGTCTCGAAAGCCTGGACGAGAATGTGACTATCGTTCTGAGCGACCATGTGATACTTCATTCGCTTAGATCTTGGGCGTCTTGCAGGCTTGGACGAGGGTGATTCTCCGCTTGTGGGCCTCCATTATATTTTACAATGATCTTATTTGGGCTTATCCCCTGAATTTCCTCGCTGGGTTTCATTCCTTGGGTCATCTTAATTGAGCCTCATTTTTTGTATGTAACAGAAATCAAAGATTCATCAAGATCAATAAAGATATTATTCTAGAGTGCAAGAAACAGTTCTTCAAAGATCAAGGTGAGGCGCTTTGTGAATGCTTTTTCGGGAGAAGTCATGAGACAATTATAGGTTTATACCTTCGGGGTCGTAGTTTAGTCTTCACTTTACTTTGAAATGTTTGCTTGAATTATCATTTTCATGGTCTTGTAATTCTTACTTCTTGTATATTTGAATTGATAATGGAGTAGCAAGCATCTCATTGGGTACAATTTGTTGTACTAATCTCTCCTTGTTAACAAATTTCATGTGATAATTAACGCGTTGGATGGATTTTTGTGCCAGACCATGGAATCTTTTTAGAAAGTACCTTAAATATCGGTAATGTTAGTATTTTCGCAGGATATATTTTAATTGCTAGACGCGTTACTTTACTTTCTAGAGCTGAATTTCTCTTTTTAATATTCCTTTACCATTTTACGAGTTTTGGGACATGTTATCTTCTGGCATTGTTAGATGGACTATGCTGTTCTGGCATTGTTAGATGGACTATGCTGTGTACACTATTGGGTGTACACAATGCATTATTCTTGTTAGATTCAAAATAGTTGAGCCTTGTAACTTCTAACTATGCTTAAACTTGTTTTTTTGCCAGGTAAATTTACTAGAAATTGTATGAACTGCAATATGGAATTTCCAACATTCTGCCCGTACCTTTAAAATTCAAACTTCGAACTTGAGAACGATTCCAACTGAAAAACTACCTTCTATGAGCTATCTATCATCTAAAATGGAAATCATATAATTCCAAGGTCGTAGAATTTACTAGTGATTTTTTGTATACTGCATCTTGCTATAATAGTAAATACAATCTAAACGTCTTTGAAAAATATTTTAGTGCCACAAACATCATCGACAAAATACCAATTTTGTTATATTGCACGTTTATAAATTTTATGCTCTCCGTAAAAATTTCATACTACACCAGCTTGCTTTTCTCAAAGCATTTCTAAAATCATTTTTCCTGATTTTTTTAAGTTTATATTGACAAAATTTTAAGTTCTTCCACTATTTATCAAGTATGTCACTTCAACATTTTCCTAAATTATTTAATTGGACGGTTAAGGAACTTATTTTAGCAACGGATTGCTAGAATTCGAGACGGTAAAAAGTGCATCCTGAAACATTGTCTAGGATGATAACATATGGTGCACAAATGTGTCCTATAAATTCTCTAGACGTACACGAGTTTCTTTTAAGCTCACACCAGGTCGGAAGTTCACTAATCATAGGTATGCCCAAAGTCATTAGTCACCAGCATTTCTCGATCATAGCTCTTTATCTTCAAAGAATGAGTTGATATCGGAGCTCTCCAGCCAATCCAACCTATCCACAGCCTGTAGTAGCATGATATGACTCTCGTCATCTAAACTAAACTTTGACATTCTAGCAACCGAACTTCAGTTACCTACAAAATAGGTGGTAATCTGGTAATATATGGTAGTTGTCACAGCTAAGGTTACTAATTTGTGCTTCAGCATTCTATTGAATCTATTCTCAGTTAGTGCAGAAATAAAAATAAAGAATAATGAGGGTAAGGATCATTGAAAACTTGTGTATGTGCATGTGAAGCTGTAAGTTCTAGGAGAAATACACGATGAAAGAGATGTCATTCTCTCTTGTCCTCCTCGAGATCTTCACTGAGGCCAAACACGTGATCTGCTGCAATTGACACCTTCCTATCCTTTCGTTCCACTTTGGATGCCAAATCTCCAGCTAGTATTACTCCTGTTCCAGTCAGGGATATACCCTCTTCCTCATCATCACCAGTCTCATATGCATACCTGCACTTAAAATGAAATTACAAAAATAATCTCATTCATCATGAGCATTAAAGCTGTTTCATGTAAGCCTTAGAAGTTCGTGTATTTTTTAAATTCCACAAGATTCTTGAAAAGGGTTAAATACAAGATTTCACAAGATTGGCCAAGACTACAAGAATCTAACTAGCTGAAACCCATAAAGATTATGTCAAGATCTGGTGTGTACTCGTACATTGTTTTACAGTGGTTGGCTTGCTAGAGCATTCTTTTTGTGAACATTCTAGTTTTGACATTTATAGTTCGTTAAAAATATACGGCAGTACCATGTCCTTTTTCCGTAGATTACCAGTTTTATAACCATTCATACGTTTGCAGTTCATTCTGCAACATTCTGTGGTATCAAGTTCAGAATTCTCCAGTTCATTCCCTTAGAAAAGTACGAGGAAGGAGGTGACAAAGTATAAAAATAGCTTATTTACTTTGGAAAGACTGCTTATCTTAGGACCTGTCGAGTTAACGGTTTCTATTCCAAGCAGGCCCTCCATGTACCAAGTACTTGAGGGGAAGAGTTGCATTACAGACAATTACCAACGACAGCAAGAATCGGTGTTTTCATGGAAACGCTCAATTTCTTCCATGCGAGTCTCGCACATACCATAAAAAACCTTCATATGGCATTGTCTGAATTATAACTTGATACATTAGCACTATATCATGATGCATTGGATTTCATGCTTCTACCATGTTGACATCACATTCACAAGAAATATTTGACTATTTAAACTAAAGAATCATCTTTAACAACCATATGTCGGGTTTGGAGCTAAAACTAATTGAAACAAGCCCGATAAATTATGGCTGAAAGCAAAACCATAACAAAACATTCTTGCAAAAATGCATGTGCATTGCAATTAAAGAACCATGTTAATTGGGAAAAAAATAATAAATAAATAAAAATCAATCTTTTGGCAGTTGTAATAATCTAACAGAACATCATTTTATAAGATATTTGTGTTTATATCAAAACAAAACACTAATCTTACATTCTTAAGCCCCTTTTTGATAATCATTATTTGAAAACTCTTTTTTCTACTACTCATTTTCAACCTCACATTCACAAAATAAAATATTATGCACGTAAACCCAAATTTTTTTCTTACTTTTAATAACATTATTTAGTTTTCATATGTTGGTAAGATTAGGAAATTATTTTGCCTACATAAACAAAAGGATTAGTACACTTTTCAATCGTTAATTCAATACAACAAATAATTTTCTACAAATTTTCGAGTTTTTCAACTTTCTTCTTGTTTCAAGTATTTTAATCCTGCTTTCGCACTAAAATTGGTACTGGAGTAAGTTTTTGCCCTTAGCTAATGGCCCCAGCTATGGTGGTAGTGGCATGTAACCTTGCGATAATGTTCGGAGGATTGCAAAACAACCAAGCTAGGTTCGAATTCTCACAACGTGACGACAAATTTTGGAGCATTTTTCTCCAAATTGATTAATTTTCTATTCTTCAACCAAATTAGAGGACGACTTTTCTTCAAGTGAGAAGAATGTAGGATAATGCTAATATATTAGTTAAAACGAATTAATTAGTTTTCTTCATGTGGGGTCTTGCCATTAATTAGTTCATGAGTAGTCATTTTTTGGTCTAATATATTCCATGATAATGATTGAAAAATGTAACTCACTTGAAAAAATATGTACGATAGATAATAAAAGTGAATAAGTATTTGATGTTAACTAATAAGTGTTTTATACACTTATTCGAGCTTCTATAATTGATTATTTATTACTAATTGAAAGGATATCTACCTAATTAAAGTTTAATTATGTTAATTGTAGGTAAATCCCTTACTTGAGTGCATTTGGATGCAATGGCATGAAAAAGATGGAATTGAAACTTAATTAGAGTTTATTCAGAGCAATTGATCATCAACAAGATTGCATATGATCAAATGGAAGCATTAATTGAGCAATTGGAAGAGATTTACAAGTTTTGGGAGTGAAATCCAACATTTGAAAAGTTTGGGGACTTAATTGCAAACATTTGAAACGTGCATCTGATCATCCACGAATAATTGTGGAGAATGAGGACCAAATTGTGAAGATTTAAAGATCAAGGACTAAAGATGCAATTAGGAAGGGACTTGAGAGGTACAAATAAGGAAATTTAGGGACAAAAGTGCAACAAGGAAACCCTAATGCCTTGCAATCACAAGGCTTAATTGTCATTACCTCCTACAATCGCATCCCATTATATAGTTTGATCGCCAATTCGACATCAAAGACTTGAATTTTTAATTTAATTCAAACTCTTCTTGGAATGTAATTATGTATAATTTTTTACCTAATTATTGGGCTATAAATACCATTCTTCATCTACAATTCAAAGGGGAAGCTTAGGAGGCTCTTGGACACAATATACGTTATTACTTACAAAAGGAAGAGCAATATGAGATCAACATATCCATATTTCTTTCAAGCTTTTGATACAAAACACCTATCTTATATCAATTCATACATCTTTTCTTGGAATTTGAAGAAGAAGATCAAAGAAAATAATTCAAGAACCATTGAAAGATTTAAGATTCAAGAGTGTTTTCCATCTTTCTCACGAATCTTAAGCCAATAGAATATGGCTTTTCTACTTAGCTTGGTTAACATGTTGAACTAGGTATGTCCGTCCCTAAAGAAGAAGTCTAATGGGAGACGGCGGTAAATGTGAACCCCTTCTCGTCATAGCTGATTTGAAAAGGTGTCTTTTTTTTTATTTTATTTTTTAACAATATCAAGCCACATCTAAACTAAATTAAGGGCAAGAGGCCATACTCTCTTCTTCCCGAACTTTAATTCCGAGCGATGTTATATTGATTCGAATTGTGTTTTTGTAATCTTATGATACTTGGCTATTTGTATAGTTGCTATGATAATGTTGAATGTTTTAATGTTTTCATATTAAATTCCGGATTTTAACACAGCCTCTATTTGGTAGGTATTTGGATCAAATTTTTAGTAGATTTTGATATAAATAATGTAATTAAAATTAATTATTCACTTTGATTTAAATTAAAGTCTAGATTCTAATCCCTACCAAACAGGGACTTAATATTTATTTGGTTTGAATGACTGCTAGGAGTTTAATGCTTTTCAATTATTTAACCACTAATTGATTATATTTATGATTTCTATTGACAATCAGGAGAAGGAATGGGACTTTAGCACAAGTAGCAATCCTTGTAAGGTCTTAATGATGTTAGTGATAATTGTTTATACTTTGTACGATCTAATTGAATGCTATTGTGATTTAATGCATCTTCATATATTCGAATTCGAGATAAGGACATTAATAGGTCATTTGTAAGTCTATGAGGATAGGTTTGACTCTACTTCAGAGAGATTATTAAACAACGTAGAAACATTGATCTTTGCATCTAAGCGTTGTCAAATTGTGGAATTGACATTAAGATGGATGAATGTATGGGAATTCAGGGTCTTAGTGCTTACATTTACTTGAGTTTCATAAATGCTTCTCTACCACTTAGTTTAGAAATTAGATTAGTTATAAGTTTAGGTTGTTAATTCAAAACAATCTCATCATTATTGTGTTATTGTCCACCTGTGGGATTATAGAAATCAAAATCAACAACATTAACCATTTCTTGTTTAGCTCTAAAATATCTACACAAGCTAATAAATCATACTTGTGGAATCTATTTCAGGTTTCTCAAGGAATTTGAATATTCGTTTTACACATTTCAAAAGTATAATATTATTCTTGAAAAAGACTTATTGCGTACATTTTTGCATTATCATATCGAAAAGTTCTTTTATCATATGGTAACTTGAGAAGGTATTATCTATAAGAACATACAAATAGTAACACGATAATTGAAACTTGAAAGGAATAAATGAATGAATTTTATGGAAATTTAATTTATCATTTGATTCAATATGGTCAATTTTCATTAGCTTAATTTAAGCAAACCTTCGCTTGAAATAATACGAAATTGGCCATTTGTTACACCAATTTATAGCTAAAACACTATATCAGAAACTGAAACAAACTAATCACAATGCGATGTTGTAAAACTATTCAGAGTTTAGCTGTCGTCTTTTATTATCAAAGCCCTACCTATTCCTTGTTCCTTCCTCCTCTTAGTACGAATCAGACTCGTCTCTCTCTCCTCTCACATGCAAGACCAGTCACACCCCAACGTCCCCTGCTATCTAGCTAACCGTACCCAGACTCATACCAGTCATCACACTCTCCACCAAACCGCTTTTTCCCTCTTACATTTTGACACCCGTTTCACCACCGTACTCTGCCTTCGACTAACTTAGGCCATACCAGACCCTTATCCTCTCTTCACAAGCTTCCATACCTTACAATCATTTCTTACAATCCTTGCCCTCCGCTCCTCCAGTCTAAAAATTAAATATATTAGCAGTAATTATATAACTTATATTTAATTTAGCACTAATCAAAGTTTTGTTACTAGCTACATCAATCATCAAATTATTTTGAAAGTAAATAAAGATTTTTTATACAATAATTTTAAAGGTTATGCAGAATTCTTCAAGAATTTCATATAAATATCAACAACTTATCAATTTATCATCTTTCAACTAATGTTTATTGTCTTATTCAAATACAGTTTATTGTATGAGAATAATTATGACATTTTATTAGGCCATTAATCAAACCTTTTGGTTCAAATATAGTTATTAGCAAATAATTCAGAGAACAATAAATTTGAACGAAAAACAAAGCCTATAGCATGAAAGTGAACTTAGTCAATCAAGAGAATTTTAATGCAAGAAGATAAATTTTTTGAAAAAATAAAAATAAAAAAATCAAAGTAGCGTGTCCCGATTCTAGTGTGATGACAATCACTGATTTATTTTTTCCCTTTGGAATTTACGTTTGTTAATTGAATTAAATTTATCACATAAAGAATAGCTACAAATTCTCTAATAATTAAATTAAAGCTTTAGGTCATAATTAATGAGTTAATCTTATTACTGGACCAATACTCTCCGGTAGCACGTTTGTGGTTATTTCGTCATTTGACATGGATGAATCAATTCATAGATCGTTTAAGTGTAACAATAACGCAGGAAACTTACTGTATTGCTGGACAATATTGCAATAAATCAAGACTGCTGGAATGCCAACAAGAGTCCATTAGAGTATTCTAACCAGAGAGTGCCCATTATAGGTAAGAAAATTCCTAGATTATCTAATGTACTTTGTGTTAGGTCATGGGATAGGAGAAGTTTTACCATAAGTTTCTAATTATGGTGTGATTTGTTGGTTTCTTTTACTGACATGAAAGTTAGATTCGTGTATACAACTGAGGGTACTTAAGCTGATGCAAGTCTTTAACATACGGAAGAAACATCTAAAGTGATTCGCACTTTTATATGTCCTATTAGTATAGAAATGGATTTACCTCGTTGGGTTATGTGAAGGAGCCAAGAGAATGCATATAACCACCAATAGTAAGTATGCAAGCAATGTCCAGAAAGCTGGGATGATCCACGCTCTTCGCCACAATTCGCTCAGGGGGTCGCTTGCATTGAAGTACAACTGTACCAGTGAAAAAAGAATCACAAGTTTTTCACCTACAGTGTTGACAGAATAAAAAATAAAATATTTACTCTCTTTTTTGCTACACGTCTAAATCAGTGGTGTTGGGTTAGTGAGCTTTAATAATCAATGAGGACACAGGGTACGGAAAAATGGAAAAGCTTGTGAATTAAATAATTTGGCAAATACTTTCAAACCTATGAAGCATGGAACTCCAACACATTGGACACCAACAAGCTTAGACACATGCTCAAGAAGCCACGGGGTTAAACTGGCATGTTATATTTTGCATATATAACTTTAATTCTGACACACAAGACATGGACACACCAGGTGGTGCCGCCTATACTTCCTATACGTTTTCCAGTTTCTGACACGCTACAGAAGCAATTTGAAATGTCAAGAACATTGACAAGTCCCATTTGTAAATTTTGACAAAATTAGGAAAAAAATCAATTATCAAAAAATTCTGTAAAACAGATGAGTTAATATGAACTTCATGTCAAATTGATTTCATATCTATTATGAGCATTTTAGATACATTAACATAATTATTCATTGATACTAGTAATACTAAATGCAACCCTCACTCAACGAGTATTAATTTTATTGAAAAATAAAATAATAATAATAAAAAAAAGATACAAAAAGGTAAAGATATAAATGTATAATTTTAAAGTATTTTGATTGAATTCTTTCGAACACATCCGTGTCCAACTCTTCTGAAAATTTACTTGCGGGCATGCTGGCATCCATGCTTCATAGTTTCCAACCATTGGCCCTCCAGATTTCACATGAAAAATATCCAGATTTTGCAGGTTATTAAAGCTTGCTTGGTGTCAGTTAAGCAAAGGTGACAAAGTGCGTAAGGTCTCATGTTGTGCAAGAGAGAGAGAGAGAGATTCTACTTCATAGCCAATCCAAGCAACTGAAAGAAGAACGGATACGGCTAGAGCATTGGTAAACTTTCGGTAGAGCTCAAGCTTGGCCATGCTTCTCCGCATCTAGATTTAAACCAAGCAACAGGATTAAGGAAGCATCCAGAAAAAAACAAGTTATTTTCTAAGTATTAGTAAGTTATTTCGTGTAGCCCAACCATGTCCATCAAGAAGCAAAGTGCTCTACCCCCACCCCTCTTCTATAATCTGCATGCAAGTATACCCCAAATTGATGAACGTTTGCATACTTGGTCAAGTTTAGAGATAACATTTCGTTGATGGAATGTATGCAACATGCTGAGCAGGAAAAAATTGTTACCGTTACCTGAAGCTTCTCCAGAGTTTTGGATAATGACGAAAAGATCCAAATAATAAAGAATGCATCTAAAAGTGCAACTGGTAGCACCAAAAAGAGTCTTGATTTTCCAGCAAAGTCATTGATATTACCCAAATGCTCAACAAGCTCCAAGGCTTCTGAAGCCACAAAATAAACTGCACCAAGAAGTATTATTTTGGAGGTTATGCCTCCTAGAGTGGGCCTCATAACACCATAACCCATTGAAACCACTAGAAGAAGAAGACGAGAGACAGTTTTCTTTATAGCACTGAAGGTTACAGCCCAAAGTGTAATTCCCATTGGTCTACTTCCAGAGTCATTGAAGTTTGCATATTCAAAGTACCAAAGAGCCATTTCACACATTCCCAGACCAATCACAGCGGTGATTTGGTAATGCAATTGTATTATATCTTTCCAATGTTGTACAAATCGCAGAAACCATAATAGACCAAGAGCAAGGTATGCTAGAGACATTAAACCATAAAATGTCATCAACGGGGCCATCTTCCCTGGTAGATAACCTTCCGGATTTCTCCACACAGTTCTACCACTGATTAAGGTGCCCTTGAGTTCTGGATCACAAAACACAAAGTACAGATAGTACATTCCTGTTTTATTTATCTCCACAGTTTGAAGATTCATGTTAGCCTCTTCATTTTTTCCCTGAAAGGAAGTTTGCAGCCTTTTCGGCCAGTCTGGATTATCAGAATCTTGGCGGATGATAACCTCTCCTAACTTGCAGGATGCATCCTTAGCAAGAGCAGGATTGCAACATATTGCGTTAGAACTCATATAAGCACCCCCAATCTTATCCCTGTCTTTGACCTCAACTACTAGGGCTTCTATCACTCCAGTACTCTGCTGCATCTCATTCTGCTTGTCAGCAATCTCTTTTGGTCTCCTAAATATGATAGACTCAAACCTGAACCAATGTGGCATGGAAAGAAATTAATTTATTTTCAACTTTTTAAAAATCTAATTTCATGAATTGCTATGATCACTCTATTTATTATTAATGATTACAAAACACAAGTAATAAATAATGGAAAGTCATAAATGGAAAGTAAAGAATATTTCAATTTATGTAACAACTATTCAAATCAACGTGATTAAGAGATCTTTCAGCAGCCATGTAAAGACACCAAAAGTGACACGTAGAACTCTGATTAAAGTTTGTTGAGTACAACAAAAAAGTGAACTAACTGAATAAAAAAAGCAAAAGTTAAAAGGCTTTCGAAAACAATTTAAAGGGAAAAACTAGAAAGAAATTTTGACAAGTTTCAATACACATAGCTCACATATAAGAAAAAAAAACTTCAATATTAAATGGCCTAAAGATAGAAGATACAAGAAGAAACAAATCACAAAATGAGATTACACAGTAAGTGATTTATGTTTTTCAACTTAAGTCCCAAGCTTTAGCTTGAAAAATAAAAACCAAACTGTTAGCTACATGTTTTTATCATATCATCTGGTGTCAATTTTTTTCCCTAATATAAGCTATGCTATTATGTTGAACAAATTAAATTATACATAGACCATATTTTTTCTCGTGATGCTAGCAATTGAATTACTTTTTTTCTTCGTATGCCAACTCTCAAAGGCCCAACCTCTTTCTTCCTTTTTTTCTTCGTTCTTGTCCTAAAATCATGTGGAATAGGCTTTGGTTTCTTCAGGGGAAAAAAAAAAAATGAAACCAGTGATCGCAATACAATAATAAATGCAACTAGAAACAGGATTTCCTCAGACTGCACTCAGTAAGACCTTTAATTAGAAATAAACATTTGCAGTGACAAAACATGTAAGACCCATCCAGATCACCAGAATAAAATAAAATTCTTCACAAAACACAGCATTAAAAAAAATTAGTTACATTTATATATATATATATATATATATATAAAGAAACTCCCCATTATTTTATTTAATTAAACCATCTATTTTACAGAAATCTTCGTTACCTAATGAAGGACTTTCCATTAAGGGGTTTAGCATTATCATCATTCGTCGTCGTTTTAGGGGGTTCAAGAATCTTGGAAGCATAGAGTCCCTCACTGCCACCATGGAAAAAGAAGGAATTGAACCTAGGAATGAATGCCTCGTTCTTGTACTCGTGGATCGATGCATCCACTCCATTTTTGCTCACTACAAACAGTAATAACAAGAACCCAACAAATATATTCATCACATTTGTATTTTTACATAGCAGATCACACTGCATCCCTTTGCGAAACAGCATCTGCTTCAATTTCTGTCTATTTTCCTTTCTTTCTGTATAAAATGTGAATAAATTAGAAAAATTCTATTGGCTTGTGAATAGTAATTATGCGTATAGGAGTAGAGGAGGAAAGATAACGAATCTTGCTAATTACTTTAGCTACCAGTGTGCCTATTGAAGAGGGTGATAAATATGGCATAAGAGGGACCCTCTTTTATTTTTACTTTGAATTATTATACACTTTTTTTTTTTCACCGGCCATCGATAAAATGTAACTTGAACATTATGAACACCAAGATGCATTATGTACATTAAATGTAAACCCTAATATACATGTAGCAAAAACCCTTTTTTACTTTATGATATTTATATTTAATAAACTATATATTTTAATATTTTTATTTGTTAAATAATTCAAATTTTATTTGAATTGATTGATCATT
>CAIGRT010100729.1:0-10109 GCA_903798405.1 Fraxinus platypoda | reverse complement strand
TCTGCAATATTTAATTTTAGATGATAACCTTGATAAATGTAGCCACTATTTGTCCATTGTATGCAAAGATACTCTTCAACACTGAAAAGATAACAAATTCCTCTGTTACTTTTGGTTAAGAATAATCATCAAAGGCATGCATAAGGTTCTTCACTATCCCAGTAACATTTGGAGGCATTAATTCACATTAATAAATGGTAAGAAAGAAAATTAACAATGTGAATAATCAATATGCACAGAACAAATATTCGGCCCAAAGGACCAAAGAAATAACAAAATTGATGAATTCTAGGGCACTTGTGTATGCATCACTAAGAAGAAAAGCAAGATAGGATTCCATAATATTGCATGCATCGATATTATCAACTCTGTTGCATTCCCAAATGTAGCATTTAAAAGCAAAATAAATAAATATTGAAAATATTAAAGACACCTATTAAGCAAGTCCTTTAATGGGATGCGCTACAAAGCAAAGTAAATAGATAAATACTGAAAATAATGAAGTAAGAAACAATAAGTGCCGTTTTGACTTAGCAAACGAATTCAAAATACCATAGACTCATTTAATCAGATTTAATCAATCAAAATACCATTCACTCTTTTCATCATAAAGCATAAAGCTTTAAATGTTATATGGTGGAGTACAATAAAAAAGTAATGGCAAGAAAAGAAGCTCATAAAAAGAGGTTAAAATAGAGATGGGGTATAATAATACACAACTCTGATTGGTGGTTATCTTAAGAAGTATACTGCACTTTCAATGCCACAACATGATGATTGCTTATGAGTGATGGCAAATGTAAGCAACACATAGCAATTCAACAACAATGAACTGAATGCAGTAACAAGAATAAAGAAAATAACATGTTGAAACTCTTATTAATTATTGCTTTATTGCATAGGTAGAATAACAAGAAAGTAAGTGCAAAAGTGTTATGTCATTGAGAATGATTTCGAGAAAAGCATGTTGGGATAGGATACTTATTTATAATTATTTGCTATCATTTGCTTCTAGTCTTTGCCTTATTCATCCACCCTTCGTCCACCAAAAGAAACAAAGACAAGGCCAACCCTATCTACTACATAAACCGCAATGTTACTCCCTCTATGTTTAAAATTTCTGACGACTCAAGTACCATTTCAAATCAAATTTATCTGTGACATATTTAATCAAATGAAAATGGACTTAATTCTAATTAGTAATTGCATAAATCAAAAGAGTTGCAATGAAATTTACCTTTCGAAAAGTTGGTGATCGACCTGAAAGCCAATATCCTCGATCCTTCGAGCAACATTAACAACATGACTACTTACTGGAGATGTAAGATTTGAAAAATAGAACACATAACAATGGAAACCATGAGAAATAACGAAAATCTTATGTGAAAAATGAAAGAAAAAACAAAGTTACAGAATAAAATGTAAAAAAATTGACCGTATATAGCGTAGTCTTCATCACGATTAAGGCAAAAATTGGATGAGATTCACCACCTCTGGCTATGGGAGATCAACGACAGGTGTGGGCGACTGAGAAATGGTGACTGGCGTGAGCGATTTGTACAGGAAAATCGGATAAGAATGTGAGATTTCGGCAACTGCTTCGATCTCGTCTTCTCTCAATTAGGGGCGGTTCATTTGTTGTTTGTGGACGAGTAGGGTTAATTGGTACTTAAGTGGATGGGTGGTGTTGGAATATGTATTTCTTTTTAGCAACGTTTAGGAAACGTTCCAAAATAAATCTTTTCAGGGTTGGAATAAGTTTTTCTTTTCCGCAACGTTTAGGATACGTTCCAAAATAAATCGCTTCACCAACGTTTAAACAACGTTGCAAAAAAGGTAGATTTGTTTATAAAACGTTGCAAAAGAGAGAGTTTCAACAACGTTCACGTAAACGCTGCCAAAAGTTAGTTTGTGCAACGTTTGACAAACGTTGCGAAAGATAAACCTTTTTGTAAGGTTTGATAAACATTTCGAATGATAAAACTTTTCGCAACACTAAATAAATGTTGCAAAAAGGCGACATTCGCAACATTCACTTCAAAAATGTTGCCAAAACTCAATTATTGTCACCAATGGCAACATTCACTTATTAGAATGTTGCAATAGACCCTTTTAGCAATATTTAATTAGTGAATGTTGCCAAATAAGTGTTGCGAAAGAAGGTTTTTGTTGTAGTGCCATCACATCACTTTTTATTGTGGAAGTTTAATTATATTTAAGACAAAATATGACTGTATTAGATGAATAAATGATGATATTAGCATAGAAGAAAAAAAGAAAATAAATAATTTAAAGACAATACTTATTACGGGGAGAAATCGAGGAAAAAAGTGTCAAAAATAGAGAAGAAAAGATGCAACCCATCTTTGGAAATTAGAATGGAAGAGTCCTTGTTTTCTTCTCTTTTGGAGTCCACATAATTATTGGCCCCAAATCACCGTATTTAATACGATTCCAATATTAACTAAAATCCCCTATTTTAATTGGGATGTATTTTTTTATTGGACTATATAAAACTTAAAAATAATTTATTTTCAAATTTAATTTTATAAGCAGTTTCACTATTTGAAATGGTTTGCAAAAATTGAAACCTAAATCAAACCACTTTAAGGCGATTCCGTTCAAAATCAAAAATTTGACAGATCAAGTTGGATCCAAACCAATGGTTTCATAAAAGCGATTTCGATTCGATTTTGCGGTTTGACGGTTACGTTGTTCAGCCCTAGTTGGTAACAATCAAAGAGAATAATAAGGTGATTGACAATCATGTGTTATCTTTTACCAAATCTTTTTGTAAGAGTTGGTCGAAACTCAGAAAGGGTTCTCAAACTTTTCACAAGTTGCTTAGACTAATGTAGTACCCCTTTTAATTCACGTTCTCATTGGTCGTAGACTAAATTACAAGTAAACGTTTGTAGTTCATGCCTATAAAGGGTAAAGGTTTAGGCCATGTTGAAGGAATTAATAGGTGAAGGAACTTTTTCAACTTAGATTACAATTTTTGAGACAATGTCTCACACAAAAAAAATGGGCTCTACCGACCAAAGATTCAGTAACCAATCAAAAATGGTTCCCATAAGACACTATTACCGACCACAAATTGGTTGGGAAAAGTTTGATGACTAATTTTTTTATGCTCTTCTGCTACCAATATTTGGTCACTGATGCAAAGTATCAGAGATCATACATTCGGTTGGTTGTTAAAGATTAGGGCGGGAAAAAGCAGCATTTTTCCTGCATAGTAGACACCTAGCTACAACGACCAAACTATGGTTGTTGTCGTCATATTTCAGCGACCACGCCTCCAATGGTCGCTTCAACAGTTGGCAAGATATTCCCGCACATTTTCCTGATTGTTTTAGCTACCAACGATGTAGTCTCTGCATATGTAAAACGAACAACGACCAAACGATGGTAGCGGAAACACCTATTGGGGAAAGGACGTGAATTTTTTCATTGTTTTAGCAACCAATGGATGTGGTCTACCTATGTAAAACCTATAGCGACCACACTGGTCGCTGGAGTAGTGTAATATTCAACAACCACATCGTTGGTCAATAAAAGAACAGGAAAAATGTGTAGGATTTTCTTGGCAAGTGTTCAACTACCAGTGGTGGATCCAGGAATGTTGATTAGATAGGGTGGTCGCCGACCATTGATCGTTGACCTTCGACGGCCGTAATAGCGACATCGTTTATTAACATTTAATTAAATAATATTAAAAGTTTTTCAATCAACCTATAAATGTACTAAAACATAAAAATCAAATACATATGAAATTATAATCCAATACAACCATAATCAAGTAAGTTCTATATACCATCAAGTAAGTTTATATGCATTCCCTAAATTTTCAGCTTTTACTATGACAAAAGTAAAACTATACATAACAGAAAACATCTCAAAGTATTTTAATCTTTTTGCCCACAAGTAAAAAATCCAAGCTTGGCGTGCTGAATATCATACCAAGAACATCTAATTAAACAAGATAACAATTTTACAAAGTAGTCTAACATCTTTCTAATGGGAGCCATTTATTAATGATACATCAGAGAAGGCACAAAGGAAAAATATAATTGTTTTTGTTCAAAATTTCGTTCTTTACAACACCACTGTAGGCCTTCATATCTGAAGCCATAAGTTGTCCATTTTCTCTTTAGCATAATGTTTGGAATAGCACATATGACTGAATTGAAGTCCAGATTTAATTATTTTTTCTCATCAAAACGTCACTAGCACTAAATCCTACTAGCTGTTTTGAAAAAATAACATTAGTTACTGGTATCAAAGCTCAACTTGACCAGAACATCATTTCATTTCCATTAGTGATCATACAATCTTCAGTTGATTATTTGACCAAATATGCAAACTTAAAACTCATTATCACCCCGCACTAACCGCATCACAACAAATATGAGAGAAACGAACCACTAGAATCATGAGTCTCATGACAAAAACCATAAAAAAGAGAGAATTACATAAAGCAAATAAATCTCTGGACTAATTTGATATAGATCAGTCCAACTTTAAAGTAGAATATTACATCAAACGTGATTTAAACTCAAAAGATCAGCAAATCTATTATTTTAATGAGTACTAGATAAACCAATAAAAAAAGTATAAGAAGAAAAAGTGATTTTAATTCTAAATACCAGATCTGAAAACACTACAAGTAAACCCACAAAAGATGGTGACATTTCACTCTTAAAAGAACCCCGATATTAATTCAAATCAAGTATTAAAATCAAACCATCATAATCTCAGCTACCCAGATCTGAAAATTAAATAATAATCTGACTCTAAAAAGCGAGCGAGCGCGCGCGCGCGCACACACACACATATATATATATATATATTGTGCAAGGGCTCATGATTCTCTCCACTGTGCCCTTGAATGCATTGTGAATTTTCTGAGAAAGCACCATCTCCAATAAATTGGAATCTCAGATACCCACAATAGCTGTGGCCATACCCTATTTTATTTTTTTTAAAAAGGGCAAAAAAATTTTACCTCCTGTTGAGCGAGCACGGGCAGCCTCATGGCCTCGCCGAGTGCTAGCTCCGTCACTGCCAGCGACCATTTGAGACTTGGTACATTTTCTTTTAATTAATTTTTATTTTGGAGCATTGGTGTTAGAGAGGGAGATATGCGTACCTTTGATGAGACACCCTCTTCATTTCCCAACGAGATCGGCATCATTATGCGAAACGTGTTAGTTTGATGCCCTTTTCGAATAGTATTTTGTAAAGCGATATCATTAATTAATGTTTCATTATTCGCATGTTACAATTTGAAACAATTATCTAAGGTTCCATGATCATATAGGATGTCATAAATTGTATACTCGATAGTTCGGGTATAGTGAGACACAATTCGTGGCGTGATCAAAATATGTCGTTCAGAATGGGTACATAAAGTTGGATGCTTTGTCTTAATAAGATTGCATTGTTCTTATTGAGATTTGTCTCGATTTGAGAATAAGAACAATAATGTGTTTTTGATGCACATTGAATTAGACCGCGTAGATGACTTATTTGTGACCGCTCGAGATGAGACTCTACTCTATTATCAAACAAGTCACATAAATCCTGAGCGAGTAATGTACATTTTATTGCTAGTTCAAGTTTTTTGAGGTACTAATGAATAAAGTCTTAATTAGAAGATTGATCTCGGTGGTTAGGGTTTCGGGCTGAAACCGTTAGAGATCATATACTTGTGATAGTGGAATCCGTTAATTATCATGATGAGACGACTCTAATGTATTTTCTATAGGCAATTTAACCTCAGCTCAGTAGTCCGACGATAAGATCGTTGGACTCTATGTTGTGATTTGATCACAACGAATTCATCTTATGAAAATGAGACTTAGAGGGTAATACACGTTGAAGGGCAAAACTATCATTTTGTCTGTTTCTACATATTGACAGTCAAACGGGGGTTGACTTGTGGATTGATAATTTGAGGATAATATTATCGGATCATAATTTGCTTCCATAAATATCACTCGGCTCAAGACTACAATCCCGATTTTTTTGGTAAATAAGTCGTAATTAATAGATGTATCTCAATTGGTCAAGAGTTGAGCAATTAGAAACATCTATTGGAGCTTGAGTCTTATGAGTTCGGTCAAGTCCCTTTGTTGGCTCTAATAAAGGTGTGTGACTTAATTGATCTACTACAATAATGTCCAAGGAAATTTATGCAATTATGAAACCCTAATTGAGTATTATAAAGGGTAATTAGCACAAAACGTCCCCACCTTTCATTGTTATTGTGGAAAACGTCCATACCTTTTATTTTTTTGGCATTTTTACCCTTACTTTTACCTTTCATTGCGTAAAAGGTCATTTTCATCAATTTTCTCAATTAAAAATTGTGAAATGACGAAAATACCTTTCCTTTAAATCAAACAAAAGATACTAATTGCAAACATAGTCCCAAATAAATTATTAAAAGGGTAATTAACACATAATGTCCCTACCTTTCACTATTATTGCGAAAAACATCCATACCTTTTATTTTTTTGACATTTTCTCCCTTAACTATAATTTGATAGCGCAAACCATCATTTATATCAATTTTCATCCAATTTCTCAATAAAGAACTGTGAAATAATGAATATACCCTCATATTTAAATAAAAAATATTCTTTTTTAATTTCTAATTCTTAATAATTTATTTGGGACTCGTTTGCACTTTTAAATTTTTTTTTATTTTAAAATTTTTAAAATAAATTTAATTGGGACTTGTTTGCACTTTTCATATAAAAAATTAAATTTTTTAAATAATTTATTGGGGACACGTTTGCACTTTTTTAAAAAATTGGGACAATGACTGCAATTAATTCTTTAGCTTTTTTATTTAAATATGAGGGTATATTCGTCATCCCACTATTTTTTATTGAGAAATTGGATAGAAATGATGGTTTGCGCTATCAAATTATAATTAAGAGAGAAAATGCCAAAAAAATAAAAGGTAGTGAAAGGTATGGACATTATGTGCTAATTACCCTTTTAATAATTTATTTGGGACTCATTTGCGCTTTTCAAAAAAGTTGGGACTATGTTTGCAATTAGTTTTTTCTATTTTCTTTTGTTTTATTTAAAAGAAAGGGTATTTTCATCATTTCACAATTTTTAATTGAGAAAATGGATAAAAAAAACCTTTTGCACAATGAAATGTAGAAATAAGGGTGAAAATGCCAAAAAATGAAAGGTAGGGACGTTTTCCATAATAACAATGAAAGATTGAGACGTTTTGTGCTAATTACCCTATCATAAATATGCCCTTTGTGGGCACATTTCTCAAGTTTTAGGGTTAGCCACATTTTCATATTTCCCAAAAAGGATGGCACCTAAAAAAAACAAAGGAGATCAAGGGGGGGAAGCACTTGGTTAGGCCATTAAAAACACCTTCAAGGTTATGATCTCACCTTTATAAGTGACAATTTAAAAAACATCCAATGATCTCAAGGTGATCTAAGATTCATTATTTACTAGGGTTTAATCTTCGAAGTAAAATTCTTGTGATGATCTAACACAATAACCAACAAAACGTTGTTTCGCAACGCGGGTTGACAGGTTGGAGTATAGCAACTCCTCATGACAGGAACTAGCCTACAATCGTCTTCTTGTAAGTAAATTTTGTAATACATTTGGATTATGTTTAATACTATAACCACTCTAATCTTATTTTCTCTACATTCAGGAAATATTTGATATTGATTTAAATGTTCGTTTGGTATTTTTTTGTGTATGTGTGTGTTTGGCATCTGAAATTCATATAAAATACTGCGTATTCTTTTGCCTCAAATCTGGTATGATACAACACATTCTTAGAAAATTGGGACCAGATTATTTAGGTTCACTACAACAAAAATAGCCTACGGCAACGTACGTGTGTTGCAAATCAAGGTGTTGTCGTAGAGTAAAAAGATACGACGACGTTTTCAATTTATGTAAATTGACCTGCAAAATTGAAAATACTCATTTTGAACAAATTTTAAAATTGCATAAAAAATTATAATTTCATTACAAATTTTTAAATCCATACACTTGAACATTAAAATGTAATACATCACCACCTAAATAAAAAGGAGTTTAATTTTAAAATTGCATAAAAAATGATAATTTCATTACAAATTTTTAAATCCACACACTTGAAAATTAAAATGTAATACATAACCACCTAAATAAAAAGGAGTTCCAAAATGATTCACCATTCTTTTATCAAAATCCTCACCTCCAAGGTGAGTGTCTCCAGCAGTTGCCTTCACTTCAAAGATACCCTCCTCAATGGTAAGAAGAGAGACATCAAAAGTACCACATCCAAGATCAAAAATAAGCACATTCTTCTCACCAACACTGGTTGCCTTCTTGTGAAGGCCATAAGCAATGGCAGCAGCTGTTGGTTCATTGATGATACGCATCACATTCAGACCAGAAATTACACCTGCATTCTTAGTTGCTTGACGCTGGGAGTCATTAAAGTATGCTGGGACAGTGGCCAAGAAATACCTCAGCAATTTCTTTCATCTTAATTAAAACCATAGAAGAGATTTCCTCAGCTGCAAATTGCTTCTCTTCACCTTTGTAGTTGACTACCATCATTGGTTTATCACCTGGTCCGGAGATAACTTTGAAGGGCCACAATTGATTGTACAGCCAACTAATCTAGCGAAGAACGATTGAATGATTACGGAACGATCTTCGGGCAGGGATGTGGTCAGGAATCATTGATGATTCTTCCCATTCATTATCTTGTGGGTGTTGTAAGAATTACATTGCCGACACTTGTGCCATAAAATGTGGAAAAATGCTTTTCCAGTATTGTTGCAATCATTGCAAAGTATAAGAACCTGTGAAGTGCAAGAAAAATGTCACTTGAAAGAAAATTAGATCGCATATCGGTTGATGGAAAATTTTAGACCCTAAAAATGACCAGTTAGAGAGAACAAGATGCAAAATACCAATATATAACCTATAAAGAAAAGAGAACACGCATACAAATTGGGATAAAGCTACCATCAAATTTCTCAAATGTATAACAATATTAACAGTGACAAAGTAATGCCAATAGATTGATGTGGGGACATTCACAAATAATTTAAGAAAATACGGATAGCAAACTCTGAATAATCCACCCTTGACTTCACAATAATCCGAGATAGACAATAAGGCAATAGGCAAAAAGAATTGCAAAATTCACAATGTTAATTTCTAATCATCATAAAGCATCATCAAAGTCCTAAAACGCTGAATCAGATAAGAATAGGGTATTAAGGCTCAATCTTCCACACAAATCAATAAACATTTTTATAAAAATATGCACAGATAACCAAAAACCATCTTTAAAAATTATAACTCAATTGCAATCTAACAAAATACTGACTCGATAACTTGTCAAAACAGTAATCAGATAACAAGATTAATAATCCACGATCGAAACTAGAAGAATTCTAAAAATATGAAACAAATTAAGAACAAATAAATACGTATGAATGGAACTGGCACCAAGCGTTGGTGGCAGTCAAAATCTTTGTGTTTGGTCCTGGGTTTTGACCAATCACACTTGAGCGGCGGCTAGTTCTAAAGGCAGGAGAGAAACCATAAACAGTATTATTAGAAAACCCTAAATCCTAAATAAAAAATCACAGACACAGTCACACGGTGAGGAAAACCGAAACTTACCTCATCAGAGGAGCAGGGCGACCGGCGACGGGAGTTGGAACGGGCGGAGCTCGGAAACGGAACGTGTGTGATGTGGGAGAGTGGAGTCTGGGACTACGGCCTGCGGGAGACGGGAGAGAGGAGAGGAGAGGAGAGGAGAAATGAGGATGTATTTTGCGGCGGTGGTGGCCGGTGGGAGTTTGAGACGGGAGAGAGAGAGAGCCTCAGGCGAGCTCGAGAGTGAAATGTGAAGAAATGAGAGAGGTTTCGATTTTTTCCCTTTTATATTGGGGAAAAAAAAAAACTTTTCGCAACGTTTATCAAACGTTGCCAAAAGTCTCACTTGAAAAGTCACCATTTATCATAAACGTTGCGAAAGGTAAGACCTTTTGCAACGTCTACCGCAACATTTTTGTAAAAAACGTTGCCAAAACTCATTT
>CAIGRT010100726.1:3666-14746 GCA_903798405.1 Fraxinus platypoda | reverse complement strand
GAAAGATATGGACGTTTTTTTGTAATAATAGTGAAAGGTAGCGGTGGCAACAAGCCGAACCGGGAAAAAAAAAGCTTGGCCTCTTTTTTGGACCGAGCTTTTTTTGGCCCGAGCCTAGCCCGACCAAAAAAATTGAGGCTTGGCCCGAGCTTTTGGCCCCGAGCCTTAGCGGGCCGAGCCGGCTTGAATTTTTTGGTTTTTTTGGATTTTTTTTTCCTTAGCTCCTTTGCAGGCAGCTACTTGCTGCCTGCCTGTTGCAGCAGCTGCCTTCTAAAAATATTTTTTTTTTTATTTTTAAATAGGAGGCTCGAGCCGACTCCCCAAAGTGGGGCTCCGGCTCGAGCTTTTTCCGAGCTGAGCCTGAGCCTCCGAGCTTTTTTGCCACCGCTAGTGAAAGGTAAGGACATTATGTACTAATTACCATTTTAATAATTTATTTGAGACTCATTTGCACTTTTCAAAAAAATATGACTATGATTGCAATTAGTTTTTTTCTTTTTCCTTTTGTTTTATTTAAAGAAAATAGTATTTTCGTCATTTTACAATTTTTAATTGAGAAAATTGATGAAAATGACCTTTTATGCAATGAAAGGTGAAAATAAGGGTGAAAATGCCAAAAAAATGAAAGGTATGAACGTTTTCCACAATAACAATAAAAGGTAGGGACGTTGTGTGCTAATTACCCAAACTATTATTATAACTTGAGTTCTTCTTCTTCTTCTTTTAATCACATAAGAGTTTTGTGAGGTAAAAGTCTCATGAACAATTTTGAATGAGTTAAAGAAGTGAGAAATTCTCTTTCGGACTATGATTTCTCAAGTCGTTGCTTTTATTTTTGTTACTTTGAAAGTAGTTGTTCAACTTCAGTCACTCGAATTTTTGATATTCCTTTTTATTTCTCATAAACGAACAACATTTTCTTCTGAAAATGGGAGTTTAACTTCGAAAGAAGCATTTAAGAAATTAGAAAAGTTTCATCATTGAGTGACAAACGAAATTTTTATGAAAGTTTACAATCCCACTACGAAATAGTGCACATACGTGTCTTCATCGATGTTGTTTTACGACGGATCATAGGCCACTAAGAATTTTTCAAAATCGGTGTTTTAAAAAAGTAGCGCCTAGTCGTGAGGCGGGAGCAAAACACCCCACCTCGAACTTTTTTATTATTATTATTTTATTTTTACACATCTAATCGCACTTTTTTTATGCTTTTAAGGTTTTTTTCTTTAATTATTATATAATTTTTAGATTGATTTAAATATTAAAATAAGAAAAAAAAATTAAGCTATTTTATGTCTGGATTCGCTTGGCCCGAAGTTTGACCTCAACGCCTTGCTATGCTTTACACATTTTAGAACATAGTTCAAAACTAATGCTCAACATGGATCAAATGGCCAAACTTGACTATGCTTGTACAAAATGCGACCTACAATGCGTTAGATTATAGTGATCTGACTTATTTCACAATACTTAACTATCATCTTCACACATCTCTCTCCCGTCTCTCTCTCTCTCAAAATATACGCCTTCTTTTCCTTTAAGAATTTGTGTGAGAGTAGAGTGAGCTTAACAGTTTAAGTGGTGATTATGATTAAAAGTGAAGACAAGAACCAGTCCATAACTGAGACGGATGAAAGGGAAGTTGCAATTTCAATTCCTGAGGTAAATATTTGTTCTTTCTTCATTTTGTTTCTGCAAGATGCTCTTTAATCATTGATTGTTGTGGAGAATCTAAAAAAAAAAAAAAAGTTAGTTAATAGTATTATTTATCATGATTAGAAGCATTTTATCTATCTTTAATAAATTATAATTTGTCTATTTACTCGGTTTTGCGGTTTCTTGAATGCATCATCTATGGTTCTTTGGTATGTAAACATGGTTTAAAATTTTAGCTTATCACTACTTCATTTCTTCTTTCAACTAAATTTTGAGGCAAGATTTGAACTGTCTGGGAGGTTGAACGCAATATCAAAGCCCAGGCCAAAGTCGAACACCACTTCTAAAAGCTTTCAGATGACTAATGGGCTTTGTTCTTTGTCATTTTCAAGAATTTTGGGTGGACTGTAGGGTCTTGTTTGACACACTTTACATTCTAGTCCTGCTTCACATGGGAAAGATCCGAGACTAGGAAAAGGCATCTTCTGATGTTTAATTTCTGAGCTTCACAAAATTCTCTGTTTTTTCTTTTAATGGGAAACATCTTCAGTAAAGAATTAACTTGTACATTTATTTTTACAGGAGCAGATTGTAAATTGCTTTAGGTCTCATCTGTTTATTGGCAAATATCCTGTAATATATTCCAATCTCTCCGTCCTTCAAGGGGCGTAATTCATAATCATTCAAACTGTGCGACTTTCACACCATGCGAAAGTTTGGCGTGGGAAGAAATTATTTAATGTCGTGTTCTCTGGGATTAAGAGAAACTATATGTAGATTGTGACGTGCCTCGAATGTGGAAATACTCCTTATAATCTAGACTAACCGGATTGAGAAAGATACGCACATGTGTTAGTTTTCTAGTTGAGTAAGAGTCGAGTAGAGAAAAGGTCTTACAAGAACGATTGAAAAATCTGTAATGCTGATTACTACACTGTACTAGTATGATATTCACAAGTGATAGCTTCAAAACTTGGTGCAGTTAAGGATGGAAAAAGCCAAATGGCCAGGGCCAAGTAGCAGGGTCTGTTAAGGATAGAATTGAGTCGATTAAACTTAATAATTAAGAAGTCATATCTCGAGATTATAAGGGAAAAAGAGTAGAAAGCTGCGATTATAATGGACGATTTTATAGTAGATTAATATGTATAAATGTAAATTTGAAGTGCTGTGTTGCAGCGTCAATTACCTCTCAATCGACTGATACAACAGCTAGTTTTTTGCAATCTAATTACTTTACTCATTATAGTAACTCATGATTTCTAGGTCCTAGCATGCATATCTCTATAACCAAATTAAATGCTTATAGTTCGTCTGCCTTATCAGTAAATTTCCTTTTTGATGCTTACAATATTTACTGAACGACAACCTGAATAACTAACCAAGTTCTTTCCATTTTCAGGAAGAGAAATCCTCCGGGATAACAAGTGAATCATCGAAAGTTAAACATTGGAAGAAACCGAACCTTTTCTTGGAGATACCTAGCAGAACATTGGAGTTATCCCGTCAAGAGTTTGTTCAAATAAAGATGCCTCCTACGCCGACTCCAACTCCCACTCCCACTCCCACTCCCACTCCCAAAAGAGTGAATTTCCTTTTAACGCCTAGCCCTTCTGATGCAAAATTAAGTGGATCTCCTTATCCCTCATCCAAAGCCAGACCATCCATCAAGAATTTGCTGCCAAAACTAAGCTTCAAGTACAGGAGTTCTAATCCCGATATAGAAAAGACTGGTAATCTTGATTCAGGTTTGTCAACTACCAGGATGCAAGATAATCCATCCATATCGAGTTCTTGGTCACTAACAAAAATTTTTACACCTCGTATGAAGAAGACAACATCCTTACCTGTAACTCCAATTGCACATTCAAATCCAGACTCTGTCCGTGATGGAAATATAAACAGTCCTCTACCCCTTGATGTAAGTTCTTTAACGCTTGATGTTGTTATTTGGTAAAAAAAACTTTATAAGGATTTGAATCAAACACCAATCCCTATGTGGCACTTGATCTTGGCTTACTTGCATAGCAAGTGGAATGGCTATGGCCATGTACAAGGCCTCTAGCTGCTACTAAAATAATGGGAGCCAAACATTCAACAGTAGAATCTTGAGAAACTTGATAACCGTTATTTTTCCATTTTTTAGCTTCATACAGCTTATTAGTTTAGTCGTCTGGTTCATCGACTGAAATGTTCATATCGGTGAATGTTTCTTGTAGACAAAAGTTGCTCAGCGGCATATGTCCAGGTCACTTTCTGTCCCAGACCTCACCAAAGACAAAAGCACCCGGAAAATTGATTCCTTCTTTCGTGTGATTCCCTCAACTCCTCGAGTGAAGGATGGCACTTCAGAAGTGTCAACGGTGACAACACCTGGAGCATCTGGTAATTTTGTCTACAAGTGTCATGATCATTAGACATTGGAAGCTATTTATACTTCTATATATACTTAACGCAGTAGAACATTTTTTTCTATGAAGAACGTTGACATATCAAATTTGTTTAGCATAGCACATGCCCTGTATGCATATGCTCCCCTAGCCTTGTTTCATTTTGACCTAATTTCAGTATCAGATTTTAATATCTTGTGCTTATTTCAACTGCTGAAGTTGCACATAAGCTCTTATTACTTGCAATTTTTTGCAGTTGGATAGAAAAAGTTAATGAAAGTTTTTGTCGGCTGCATGTCCAAATGTTTTTTTATTGCCCGTTAATGACGTTGCTGTTCTATCTTTTGATAACCTCATCAAATCAGATAATAATGAAGATGATGGTGAAGATATACCTGAAGAAGAGGCCGTTTGTCGAATTTGCCTTGTTGAACTATGTGAAGGTGGAGAAATGCTTAAGATGGAATGTAGCTGCAAAGGTGAACTAGCTTTGGCTCATCAAGAATGTCTTGTGAAATGGTTTAGCATAAAAGGTAACAAGATGTGTGATGTTTGCAAGCAAGAAGTTCGAAATCTACCTGTCACACTTCTGCGCATCCAAAGTACTATAAATCGCAATACTGAAGCAACTAGCTTTCGACATATAGAAATCCACGGATACAGGCAAGTGCTAGTATTAAATTCTGTGTGAATTTAACAGAACTTAGAGAGCTTTTCTATGGCTATCGAACAAATAAACATCATTGTTCTGGCTTCAAACAGCACTATCTTTCAGCTTCTTATTTTTGTTTGTCATGTTGGTCGTCCACTAAACCAATCTCACTTTGCTCTTTGAACTTTTTCCCTTGAAAACGTCAAGAACTCAACATGTTAAAGCCCCTTAACACTCAAATATTGACAGTATATAAATAGACTGCTGCCTGAAGCTTTTTTTTTTCCTGGAACAGAGTTTGGCAAGAAGTGCCGATTCTTGTCATTATTGGTATGCTGGCCTACTTCTGTTTTCTTGAGCAGCTCCTGGTAAGTTGACAACTTTTGATCAGATTGAGATCTTCCTGTTGTTTCTTCATTTATGTTTTAGTTTACTTGCAGGTTAACAAAATGGGTGCAACTGCAATTGCCATATCGCTTCCGTTTTCTTGTGTGCTTGGTCTTCTCTCATCTATGACCTCTTCAACCATGGGTATGTTAAAATTTTAGTTCCAAATGGTTTGTAGATTTGAAATTAAAAATTCTGGTACAATATCTTCCTAGTTTCTTATTCATGCTTATTTCTAACTAAATATTTTTATATTCGTAGTAAAAAGAAGATTTGTCTGGGTATACGCATCTGTTCAGTTTGCTCTCGTTGTTCTATTTGCTCATATCTTTTACTCCTTGGTAAGGATCAATACTTCTTATACCTCAGAGTCTTTCTTGGTTAATTTAACTTTTTAGAATTAAATATCATATTTCGCCATTGAGGTGGACGATACAAAACTGTACAAAAAGGAAAGAAAAAAGTGAATTTGATCATTTACTGTCTTATATGTTACTTTTGCAACTGGTAGGTTCATGTGCAATCAGTTTTATCAATTCTCCTCTCAACGCTTGCGGGATTTGGTGTTGCAATGAGTGGAAGTTCTATTCTTGTAGAGTTCCTGAGATGGAAAAGGCGCCGACATGCTGTTACAAATCAGAATCAAATGAGTGGCCAAGTCGTGTTAAATCGGACTAGGTGGCCTCAAATGAATCAAACTGCAATGCCATCTTTTCAAACAGAAGCAGAAAATCCAGAAACGTTTAGCGACAGATGATCAGAATCAAATCAACAATCTGCAAACTGAGTAGTTCTTGTATTTATACAAAGACACGGTAGAATTTTCAGTATGTTTGCATATTGTTTTATCTCCTACTAGGTTGAAATGGAAAATAGAGAGACTATAGGCCAAAAATCATGCATAAGTTTCAAATTTTCATACGTGCTAAAGATTTGGAAGGGAAACAGGAAGATTGATCTATCTGTATTTACTAATCCTAGCTCCTCTACATTATTTACCTTGTGCAATTTACAGTATATTTCAAAACTTCAAGATCAATTCATAATTTACTGCCACAAAAGAAAACATGAAAATTTTTAAACAAGCTTAGTTGATTCGACTTAACTCGAGCTCGATTAAACTTAAATCAGAACAAGGGTTTATTTGACTTAACTCGAGCTTGATTAAGCATTTTTCTTTAATAATGATTTTCGTTCAAAATTTTGTTAATATGCTTTAAAATGAGGGACAAATATTTAATTGCAATTGTAATTTTTTATTTTTTATTTTTTGCTTAATTAAAAATGCGAATTTCAATTAAGTCTTTTTACTTTCTCTGAAAGGAATTTTTGGACGAACACCCGGGATAATATTTGTTAATTAATGAAAGATTGGAGATAAAAATGAAATGAAAAAAAAAAAGGTTGAGAATGTAATTGTGATAACAAGTAAAGTTTATAAGCCTTTTATATGATTATAAAAATATTGTGTGATATATTAAACCTTTAATTAATTGAACAAAAGTCATTTTCAAAAGAACAAATTATTTTTAAAAAAAAATTAAATGAAAGGCCTTCTTCTCACTATTTACACAATGAAAGGGTTCTTTTAACAAATTCGTTGAAATATATATTTTTGGACGAACGCTTGAGATAATATTTGTTAATTAACGAAAGATTGGGGATAAAATGTGTTGACATCGAAAATTGTACGAACAAGATTCAAGTCAACTTAAAATGTAAATGAGAATTTCATTGATAATGATTTTTAGAAATGTTTGCTCTTTCTTTTCTTTAAAGAGATATTTGAAATATGAAGCGTTTTTCGCTCATTTTTTCCTGAGGATACATTCCTCCTTTTTATAGGGAGAGATAGGCATGTATACGTCATATTCTTATCTTATCAGCTATAGTACTGAGCTGAGAAGGTACATTAATGACATATTTTGATTGGTTGATAAGGTCGGCTCCAACAGGCCATCATGAATATATCTTGCATATGGCCCCCCATTTATTAATGAACTAATTAGGGAATGAAGCTATAACTATGATTGATAGAATTAGAAGGTGTTGTCGTGAGCCTATCCAAATGTAATTGATTTAATCTTCAATCATTATGTCTCCTCAATAACGACGGTCATTAGTACGAGCTGATCCCAAATACCCGACCTTAAATTAGCATGAGCTTAATGCATATAACAAACGGTATTCAATGAGGTCGCAGGTCGGATATCAACAAAATGAAATTAAAAAAAAAAGTTGAGAATGGAATTGTGATAATGAGTAAAGTTCATAAACCTTTTATATGATTATAAAAATACTGTGTGAATATATTAAACCTTTAATTAATTGAGCAAAAGTCAATTTTAAAATTTTTTAAATGAAAGGCCTTCTTCACACTATTTACACAATGAAAGGGTTCTTTTAACAAATTCGTGAAAATATATATACTTCCGCTCTTAGAACGGAGAGTTGTCACAGAAAAAAGAGGAATTGAAAACGAAGAAGAAAGAAATAAGGAAAGGAGAATGAAGATAGAAGAAGTACAATCCACCACTAAGAAACAGAGAATTGCTACTCATACTCATATCAAAGGCCTCGGACTTGAGGTACCTTCTTCTATTTTTGTACTCCTTTTTTATGACTATTATACTGTATATTTTTGGAGTACTCAAATTTTTCTTCTTACACATCTTCCATGTTTCTTTTTGCCTCCGTTGAGAATTTAATTTTTTTGTAGGTTTAGGTGCTTTTTTGTGTGTGTGTGTGTAATAGCAGTGCTTATAGTTTTTGGTTTCATGGCTTCTGGGAAAAAAAAAAAACGTTATTTGTTAATGTGCCTTGTGTTTCCTTCGACACTTTAAAAATTTTAAGCCAAAACTTTAAAAAAAAAATTTAAAAAAAAAAACCCACTTGCCAGAATAAAATTTATTTTTTGTTTTAATGTAAGCATTGCTAAATTAGGAAAATAAATAGAAGAAACAGAAGAATTCTTCTGAAGTTTAAAGATTATATGTACTATTAGAAAGAAGATCAATTATTTCCTTAGTCATTGTTGAAATGGTATTCAAGGGTCTGTTACTGGTCTTAAAACGATTGAGTGAAGATATATACAGAGCATCTACTGATTTCTTCTTGTTTCCTGCTGATTCTTGTAGCCTAATGGAAATGCAATACCTCTGGCCTTGTGGTTGATATGATACGGCAAAAGAAAATGGCTGGACGTGCGTTATTATTTGCTGGTCCTCCTGGTACTGGAAAAACTGCTCTTGCCCTTGGAATTTCCCAAGAACTTGGTAGCAAGGTTTTGTTCACGTGAATTATTACTTGCATTTCAGTCTTTGTAGTTTTTTGTTTTAGCTTTATTTTGGTACTGAAATTAGTATGATAATGCTTATTAACTGGTACCGTATTCTTCTCTTACCTTAATTGAAGGTTCCTTTCTGCCCAATGGTTGGATCAGAAGTGTATTCATCTGAAGTAAAGAAGACAGAGGTTCTAATGGAGAATTTTCGACGTGCTATTGGCCTCCGTATTAAGGAGAACAAGGAGGTTTATGAAGGGGAGGCAAGTTACGAGTCATCAAGATCTATTTTTGTGTTCTTGTAAAATTTGTGCTTTTAATTATTTGCTTCATCCAGCTTTTTAAGTCTTGTCAGCTGCTTCTACTGTAGGTGACTGAATTATCTCCGGAAGAAACTGAGAGTGTGACAGGTGGATACGGTAAAAGTATCGGCCATGTTATAATTGGTTTGAAAACTGTCAAAGGTACAAAACAATTGAAGCTGGACCCAACAATATATGATGCCTTGGTTAAGGAAAAGGTGAGCTCCTCAGAAACCTCTTTCTTGCCGGGAAAATTTCTCTGGTTTTACCTTATATTGTGTTTCACTCAATGTTACTGTTTAGTTTCTTGTCATTATAGAGAAGAACTTCCAAAATGTCTTTGTATGTTACATTGTGAATCAATTCTAGAGGGTGTTATGTGAATAACTTGTGATATCTAAACAGTACCTCTTCACCACGCTTATTTAGTTATGACATTTATTGTTTACATTTCCTAACTGTACTTTTAATGCTACAAAACCTCCAGGTAGCGGTTGGTGACGTTATATACATTGAAGCAAATAGTGGAGCAGTTAAAAGGGTGGGAAGGAGTGATGCTTTTGCAACAGAATTTGATCTTGAGGCAGAAGAATATGTTCCACTTCCTAAAGGAGAGGTTCACAAAAAGAAGGAGATAGTCCAGGTGTGACTCTGTCTTCTGCAATATGGTTTTATTTAATTTTTTGTAGTGCTAATTGTTACTTTTAAATAAGTTGGAAGTCCACGCCCAAAAAGAAATTTGTTAATATCCCAATTCCTCAGTTAGGTTTACTTCTACTTCAGGTGTTTTGAGCATTGTATAGACATTTTCATTAAATCGTTAATTTCATCATGTGTGATATTAGTTGGGATTCTGGATTGCAGCCTGCGCATAATTTGATTTTTTAAACATTTTTTATTCTTAATAGATCAAATTTTGTCCTATCTTGCATGTGCTAGGCTTGCTCCCGTCTAGATTTTATATGAACATATGATTTGTTGCATTAGTTTGATTTCTGTAGTTCCTGCTTGTGTCTTGTTTACTCCTTTTATCATGTGGAGAATGTTGAACCACTTGATCTAAAAGGTTAAGCTGTTAGATAGGGTCAAATGTGTATCGTTAAAATATTATCTTCAACTCGCTTTTCTATCAAAGTCTAGGTGGCGGTGAGATTTGAACTCAAGACCATTGTGTGCTCTGATACCACGTTGAACCACTGGATCTAAAAGCTTAAGTTGGTTGATAGGGTCAAATGTATGTATTTAAATATTATCTTCAACAGAATTCTTACAAATTATCTATTATGGCTTTTGGTGCGTAAGATATTAGAGGGCTGAAGTTATATGTCAGAACATATTTTCGGGATATATGTGGTGATTCTCGTAAGGGTAATTCCACTTGTACATTAAGTGGTATACATAAGGGGTTACACCCCCCCTCACATGGGAGGTGGGACCCGCTCGAATAATATATTTTTATTCAAGCGGGTCCCACCCCCCATGTGAGGGGGGTGTAACCCCCGATGTACCGCTAGCATCACCCTTCTCGTAATAGGCTTTTACTACGTGGGTGTTGTTTCATCATGAGAATAAATGCATAGAGGGAGGAGGTAAGGCTTCAAAATTTTATTGGACATCCAGTTAGCTTATGTAAATATTACTACCTTATCAGGATGTTACATTACATGATCTTGATGCTGCAAATGCACGACCTCAAGGTGGACAAGATATATTGTCCCTGATGGGTCAGATGATGAAGCCCAGGAAAACAGAGATTACTGACAAGCTACGGCAAGAAATAAATAAGGTACATATATCATGTTTCAATGGAACTCTTATCATATACTTTCTGTGGTTGTGATGTCATGTCACGTCTTATAGAAGAATCATGAAACGGCCATAGATTATGTCAAGGAAAAACTTCTGGATTATCAGAAACTATATTATTGTAGATTTTTCAAATCATTTTGCACTTATACAATTAATTGATTGCAGGTTGTTAACCGTTATATAGATGAAGGTGCAGCAGAACTTGTTCCTGGTGTATTATTTATCGATGAGGTATTTTTTTTCCTTATAAACCCATACATTTAGATCCTTGAATTGTATGCAGATATCTTTCCTTAACACACTAAGCTTAACTTAGGTACATATGCTGGACATGGAGTGCTTTTCATACTTGAATCGTGCTTTAGAGAGTTCATTATCTCCTATAGTAATTTTTGCAACAAACCGGGGAATTTGTAATGTCAGGTATAGTGATGTACTTTTGCCATTTGCTTAAATACTTTCTTTGGTTATCTTAAAAGTTTAAAGTCAAGAGGAGGTCCCATTTGTTGCACCTTTTATTAAGTTTTGAGATGTGTTTTTTTGAAATTACCCCCACCCCCTAATTCCCACAACAATCAAAAAAAAAAAAAAAAAAAAA
>CAIGRT010100724.1:0-12675 GCA_903798405.1 Fraxinus platypoda | reverse complement strand
GAAGGAACTTCACTCTTGACGTACACGGTAGAGGCAACAATTTTTCGGTATTTAGACACTGAAACAAGGAATCTTATGTGTATAGACAAATCTATCTTCATGAAACTTGAAGAACTAAATGACCATGTTATATTTGGATATGATTTGAATGTGCAAGTCAACGGTAAAGGTAAACTTCTCATTCATATGAAAAACGGAGATCATTAATATATGTCCACTATTTTATTTTGAGTTTGGATCAAATTTTGGAGAAAGGATATGATATTCTAATAAAGAATCAACAATGATAATACAAGATTGCAATGAAACAATTCGATAATTCATCTCTACGTATCTATCAACTGCCATATTATTCATTTCATTTCTATAAATTCGTGCATTGGTCTGTAAAATGGTTGAGGTCTTGCTTAAATATATTCATGTAATCATATGGTTTCATATTGATTTTCAGGTATGACTTTAGCGAAAGTAATTTTGCGTCTGCAAATGGAAGGAAAGAAAATGAGTACTTTACTACAGGACTGCTTTACTTCTCTGATAGAGGCATCCATTAAGGTGAAATAAATGCAAGCAGACGATGAAGAAGATTCTCAAAATTTTTCACACAATTTTGCTGAATCAGTTTTATTTTAGAGACAAGGCTAGATTTTGACTGTTATCGTCTTTTAAAAACTCAGTTGGAGAAACTTAGTTACAAATCAGACTATGCTCTAGTTTGAGCCCATTTAAGAAATGAGTTTCATAATAATATTTTTAAAGAATGTGTGGTTAAAAAGTATGGAAACAATTTAGATTTACGTGTGAAATTATTTTACACGTAGAACGTGAGGTTAAAAATGAATTTCGAGAAAAAAACGAGTTTATAGAAAATGAGGCTCAAACAAAGGCTATATTTTCTGAGAATGACGTTATTACGTAACATTGACATTTGTGAGATAGTTGGAGTAACTTGGTTGTATTATATACCAATGAATTCAAATTACTGGCTTAACTTTTAATATATTCTGCTACTTCGTGTTGGTTTACTATTATGGAAGAGATTGATCTGCAAAGTATTGTGCTCTCATTGATCCAGTAGGTACCCTGAGTTGAGAGCGCAATTGGGAAGTAAAAACCCTCGTAAAACTTGATTTTTCCTTCTACTGCACCTGATTTGCACATGCAAGCAGTCAACTACCATGCAAACAGAAACGTGGATGGACCCACATAACATTCATTGTGGGACCCCAGATAAGTTCTTGCACCATGTTTATTGGTTTGTCTTGTCTTGTCACCAGATAAATTTCTCAAAATTATTTTAAATTTCATACATGTCAGTCAATAATTGGTTTAGTGACGCAGTAGCGTTGATGTCATCCGGGGACGTAGCATGAAATTTTCATTAACACCTAGGAAACTCACATGACATGACAAAATTACATATGAAATAGACGGATTATAACGTTACATTGTGGATCCCTTTTCCATACATAATAGTAACAATGAACAAATACAGTGACAAGAAGATTGAAAATATAATAATTGGTTGGTAATTATTTGTTTAATCGAAGAGATAATAACAATGTAAATAATAGGCAGAGGATGTATGTGAAGGTGAAGTTGGAATGTGTTGCCATTGGGCGCAAGATTGTTTTAATGTTTTTTAATTCTCATCAAGCTTTAAAACATTCCTTCCTCAACATGTTTAGCAAATGCAAGATGATTCTATCTCCAAGTTTAATAAAAAAAAAAAGGGAAAAAAATTAGTGGTTTCCATGTTAGGTCATACCTACCATATAACTACAATACAAAATTCAATTAAAGATCGCAACAATAATAAAATTGTATTCCTAACTATTATCTAATTGTTGAATTTTACTACGTGTCTACATATATAACTTACCTCTCAATTTATTACAAATTCGCGAATCAATGAAATAGTGGCCAGTTATTTCAAAGACAATAAATAGTAGAAGTAAATCAACACATGAAACAATTAAATTGAATAATCTTGACAACTGAAATTAAAAGGTTTTTAGACTATGTTCAATCGGTCATTCTTACTAGTATACTAATCCAAAAGACCATCCATGTCATCAATTTTAAAGCTTGAGCATTACTCTGTCAAATCTTGAAAGACTGAGCCTAAACATTTCCATGCATAACGGTATTCTGTATTGAACATGAATAAACAGTATACTTAGCAAGATTTTAGCTTATTTTCTTTATTTATATAGTCTTATAGCTATACTATCAGATCTTCCACATCAAACGTGCCCTCAACATAACTATCCTGGATTAGGATTAAGAAGAGAACAACAAAACATTGTGTACCTCGTGAATTGTATAATACGGTGCCCAGACAGGTTTCATAGCTTCAAACCTGTCGAATTGCTAGGAGGGGAAAGCAGAAAAATTCCCTATTCCCGTTTTCTTTTGACAATAAAGAGAACTACAACAGTCATCTTCTGTTTGAGGTTGTCATTATTAGTGCTAGCCCACATTCGTGGTGAAGCACTCATGTATGCCCTTCAATATATAAAGCCAAATTCATTAACATGAAGCTCATAAAATCAACAACACAAACAAAATCTCAGTTGCCAAATTAAATTTTTCATAGTGCAAATTATACACTCAGCATAGAATCAGTAATAAAGATTGCAATTAGAGAAGGAGCAAACTATAAACAAATTATAGTGGTTTAGCCGCGACGTGAGAGTCATTACCACTTGCCGCTACAGATTTCACTAAGATAGAGAAGAAGAAATACAAGTTCTCCTTGCACGTCTCTTGCACCCAATAATGGCCCCCAATAAATACTTTAATAATACTGACCTAATGCAAGTATGATTAGGTTCCGCACAATTTAACCCTTTCTGAAGTTCAGTTAAATAGGTAGAACACAATAAGTTCAATCAGAATAATGGAAAAATTAAGTAAATCTTGAAATAATCCAAAAGTCTGGCTAAAGAATATAAATACAGAGCATAACATGAGCATATCAATTCTAACTCTGAAGTAATGAGGCAGTTTTGTTTCTTCAAAAATTCGTTGACTACTCAAAATTGAGCACATGAATGAAATAATTTAATTGTGCTATTTAATAAAATGAAAAGATCATTTTTCTTTGTGCTCAACAATATGGATTTCAAAGCACGCAAGAAACAAACCAACCTACAAAATGGCCGAGAAGCTCGCCTTTTGGAACCTCTCATCCACCATAGACTCGCTGGGAGTCTCCAAACCGGCTGTCGTCATAAAGCTCCAAACGAAACTATCAACATCCAAAATCAGCAAATATTCTAAATTAGTTGGCTGTCATGGTTCAAGAAATTTTCACGCTAAGATTTTTCTTTAAAAGGAAATCTGTTTTCAAAAAATTCAGCATCTCTAGTTTCAAATATTGTGTTCTTTTGAATAAAATTATTTTTGCAGTCTATGACTAAAAATCTATAGCCATTACTGTGAAGAGCATAGCCTATAAAAAACATATCAATAGCTTAGGTGTGGGAATAGAAGCTTTAGCTAAATACCCCCACTTTTAAAGATATTCATATGAACGTGTTCTACCTTTCCACATTTCATAGGGGATTTATTATTTTTCTTACTGGAAATTCTGTTAAGAATACAACATGCAATAAGAAAGGCTTCCCCTCACATGTTAAAAGGTAATCCATAAGAGTTTAGCATTGAAATGACCATATCCTTAAAAGTTCTATTTTTCCTTTCACCAACACCAATAGATTGGGGAGAATAAGGTGGAGTAGTCTCATGAATAATATTATTATCAACACAGAATTTGTCAAAATCACTGGTTTATTCTCTTCCCCTATCAAACATTAAACTTTTAATTGTTTTGTCTAGCTGATTTTCTACTTAAGTTTTATAAGAAATAGATTTAGAATAACTTTCAACCTTACTCTTAAGAATATAAATGTAACAATATCGAGAATAATCGTCAATGAAAGTTAAAAAATATTTATTTCTACCACGAGTAACATATCCTTTTAAATCACATAAATCAGAATGTATTAAACTTAAAACNCAAAATGTATTAAACTTAAAACTGAGGTAGTTCTATCAACATGAGGAAATGGTTTTCTAGCATATTTAGATTCAACACAAGTTTCACATTTCATGTTTGGAAAATTATATCTTAGGAATGTTTCTGAAACTCATTAATTTTTTTAATAGAAGATATATTAACATGTCTAGGTCTAGCATGCCAAAAATCATAAAAATCTAGCAATTAAACAAAAGAAGTGGATGCTTGGTTATTAATCACAGAAATATTGAGCTAAAACCAACAAAAGAAACACCCTCATATAGTACAACTTGACCACTTTCAAATACAATCTTAAATCCCTATTTGACAAAGATAAATCCACACACTAGATTTTTTTCTAATTTCAGGTACATAAAGGATATCCTTCAAACTAAGGACATTTCCAAAAGTAAATTTAAGTATCACAGTTCCTTTCCCTCGATCTTGGAGGAAGAAGTATTTCCCATAAACAGACATTCTCCATCACTAACAGGAGTGAACAAAGAAAATGCATCTCACGTGCATCAAATTTGCTTGGTAGCTCCAGAATCTACCCACCAGTCTGCCATGTTGCTTTCCATATTCACTTTTGTCATCATAACAGAGAAATTTCCATCCTCTACTACATGTGCCTGATACTTCTTCACGGCTTTTCCTTTCCTTATCTATGTAATCCTTTGCGAAGTCACCTGGTTTACCACAAACAAAACAGTCACCAATAGTTTTATTTTTAAATTGGGGTTTAGAAGGATTGTTCTTTAGAAGGATTAGAAGGATTGTTCTTGGTACAATTTCCAACAAATTTCTTACTACCAGAACTTCCTCCAATAAGATTAGCCTTGGTACCCAAATCTGGTCTCTCCCTGAGTTCTGCCATTCTATTGTCTTCCTCAATTCTAATCCTGATAATCGGATCCTCTAAAGACATTTCTTTTTCTCTTATACTTCAAACTTGTTTTATATTCTTTCCAAGAAGGTGTTAATTTTTCAATAATAGGAGACACTAGAAAACCCTCACAGATTTTATATCCCTCAAAAATAATTTCATGAATTACAATCTGAAATTCTTCAACTTGATTGACCACTATTCTAATGTCATCTAGAAATTTTCCCACAACAAATTTCTTATTTCCAACATTTTTGGTAGCATATTTATTTTCTAAGGAATTCCATAATTCTTTAGTAGATTCACACGACCAGTAAACATAATATGACACTAAAGTCAGGTAATTCAGCATGTAATTTCTGCAAATATAATCCTTATGTTCCCAACTAGCTAAATCTTCTATTTCCTTAGCAGTAGGCTTCTCAGCAATTGCAGCAACAGCTTTATTAGATTCAATAGCATCAACCACTTTAGGAGTTGTCAAATAAAATCGTAACTTCGTTTGCCATCGTTTAAAGTTTTTCCCATCAAATAATTTTGGTTTTCAGAATAAATAGGAACACATGTATCTACTGCAGACACAGCAACTAATCATAAACGAAATTTCACTTTAGATTGTTGGAAAATAATTAGTTGTAATAAATTGCAAAATTGTAAATACAAGAGGTAAAACTTATTGACTAATCGAGTTTCATGACAGTACGATGTCCTAAAGTGAAATTGTTTGTTGTTAATTGCTGCGGCCTCCATGGACAATTATTCCTACGATACAACGATCAAACAAACCACATGTGCAGCAATCACGAATGATTTTAGAACTCTCAAATGTACTCCAAAAAATATATATAAATATAAAACTCGAGTATGTAAAATTACAGAATATGAAAATGATAATTTCATTTTTTAAGGTAATTTTTTCAAAAGTAAATATGTATTTATATAGCTCGAAAATATAACTGTATCCACTATCATCCAGAAATATTTGCAATTTTAGTGGGTTGTTGATAATGGGTTGTTTAAAAATGGTCATATTTTACTGGATAGTTTGACCAATTAAATAAATTTGAAATATTTAAAATAAATAAAGAAAATATTATTTTAATTAAGAAAGCCCAAGAGCCAAATCAAAGACTTTTAATAATCGCGTGGAATGGGAATAGAATTTGTGACCTCCCACACAAATTCCACACTTTTCACCAATTGGCTACCTTATCCATGAAAATAAGTCCATATATAGTTGTCTTGTTGCCTTAAAAAATTGTGCAAAAAATTGAAAGTTGCCCTTCAAAATATGGTCAAAAGGTCTCAAGAGGGCTATCTGGCTGGGAGCTCTTACCGACGAGCTTTGTTTTCCTCCAAAGTTGGCTTGCAGGCAGGGCTCGCACCAGTAAGCTCAACTCCTCTGCTCAGACAATTTTCAATAATTCATGTATAACTTTTCAGCTCAATTGTCTTTAATATTTTAGCCTGAATCCCACTACGCTCACCACATGAGCTCAATATTTATATGACCAATAACAACTTGGCGTTTCACTATGTTTCCATCCTAATTGCCAAAAAACTCTAAAGGCATACAAATCACAATTGACGCATGGTTTAGATATACGGTGCTTGTTGTGCCGATTGTAGTCACCAGTATACCATTGGCAGAACCAAAACACCATATCACTGGCTGTCCAGAACAACCACCGGAGGCCTCAACAAGTATATCTATCCAGATGCATATAAAAGTATGGTGCACACGTAAAGCAATTTCATTGTATTCACTATTATCGTCTAATTCCAAGTATTCACAATCATATCTCTTGCTTTCATTAATATCTCATTTTTTATGAGTTATGCATGGTGACTTGCCTAATGTCCATACATATGTATGAATATTCCTTGGGATGCATCGTTATAACTAATGTTTCACATATGACATGTAACTATGTCCCAGCATAGTCAATGTAAAACAATATCATATATTCATGTTGTATCATGGATACTCCACTCATAGACCCATGTATAACAATATCATTTATTTATATTGTATCTCGGATACTGCATTCATAACACGAAAACAACATATACATGTACATAGAAACAACACTACGTCTTTTTCAATCTCGTAGGAGCACATTACAAATTACAATATGAATACGATTGTTTTACCTTGTAGTTTAATTGCTACTTACCTTTATCTTTACCTATTTTTGCATTCATCACTTCATTCCTCCACATTTCATATCTAGGATAGCATTTACATAAATCGACTATTCATAAGTTGATTTTGACCAAATCACCTCTCGGGATCAACTTAGACTTCATTCGAGGCTAAAAGCACCAACAATGAATTCCAAAGATAAAACTTGAGAGTGGCATCGACACTAGGGAACCAACATGTCAAACACATGGACAAATTAGAGTTTCAAGATTGATACAAAGGTCTCCACAGGGAATATAATCTGTCATTATAAAACTTATTCAGCCAGGAGTCCAACTCATTTTACGAATAGACTTATGCATGTTTCCTGTCTGAAGTGTCATGCTAGAATCGTGGTCCAACTCATTTTGGACATAACTCATGATTTTTCATCACGATACTAGCTTTGAGTACTTTTGAAATCATGCTCATGATGTTGCTACTACAAGAGCATATTCGAGGCATGCAACCAATGTATCTTCATCAATGATTTTTTCTCCACACAAAGCCAATTGTGAACATATTGTGAAGAGTTCAGAATTGTACTCACTAGCAGTTTTAAAGTCTTGCAAGCGAAAATACATCCATTCATAGTGGGCTTTAAAATGGATTACAATCTTCTGATTGTCAAATCTTTCAATCAATTTATTTCAAAGAACATGTGGATCCTTCACATTGAGGTATTCGATTTTCAATACATCATGAAGATGGTTACGAAGGAAGACAAGTGTTTCTGCACGATCCTTCGGGGATTCTTGGTTTTGAATTTTTATTGTCTTTCCCAAACCCTCTAAGACAATGTGAACCTCAACATCGAGGGTTTTACTCTCCAAGATTGTGTATCAATTGATTTCCAAACTTTGGGTTCATATAGTCTCAAAACCCTCCAATTTTTCGTGCATTAAAAGTCTACATGCCATTTGATCATTACAAAAGTCATAGCCTGAACACGGGTTTTCCAAAACTGGATGCACATGTCAAATGCACATGATTTGGTCAGCAGTAATATGGGGTCCAGGCAGCACATCTCAGCTGGTTTCTTGTGCACGGTCACTGGATTTTGGTGAGCCTGGTGTACTGAATTCAAAAGCACATAAAAGTTTTCTATAACTATGATTTCAGATCCATAATGCGTGTCCACCTCCGAATTAGATAACTTTCCAATGGTATATTATATGCCATGTAGAAATCATTGAATCTTTTCGTGGTGCCATCAAATGTACACTTCATCCGATATCTAATGTACCTTTTTTACCGATATGTGTTATGTTAGAATTCGGGTGTGACCTCAATTCTTTGTTGAAAATAATTGGAAGTTCTGATTAAAGTGCATATTAATTAGAATCCTATTTGGGTTGTAATTGTGAAATCCTATTCAAACTTACTTGGCGAATTCTATTTGGAAGCTCATTGGCACTAAGAATTTGTGTTGGACTTGAAAAAGACTTTGGAATGAAGAAAACTATCGTTGGAAGGAGTTTGAGTAAAAGACGAGGTGCCTAGGCCCCAGCAGCTATAAATAATACAGCAAAGTCGGCGCCACAATGCCACCTATTCTGCTCCCTCATTGTTTTGGTAATCTTTTCCGTTTTGGACTTCATTTTTAGCATTCTACTTCATTTACAACTCTACGATAAGGGTTTTGATGTCCCTTATTTATTCCCAATATATAGTTGGCTTTTTGTATTGTTTCTCCATATTATAATAAAATCTTCATTCTCTGCAAAGTTACATTGTTCTTGAGTTCTTACAATCTTTACTTCATATTGTGGCTTAATCTCTTATCTTTTCAAACAAACTGAAATCATAGTTTCCACAACATGTTAAAAATTCTAGAGGCCCCTAAGACATAAAAACATTATGGAAACCAATAGATACCGGAGCAGTTTACCTACAGTTGTACTTTATGGTTATTGACGTGAAAACTCTGACGTTTAACCTTTAATTTATGAATCCCAAGACTTATAGATATACGTTATTCCTCAAACAAAGCTAACCTTCAAATTTTTTCGAGATGTCACCCAACTTTCCCAAAATATTTCCCAAGACTTATAGATATACGTTATCCCATGTTAAATGTTTTTCGATTTGCCACTAAATTTACCAACATCCATCATTGTGTCATTCATTTTTTAAAAGTTTAATGGACTTTATAACATGCCTTACGAAATTTTCATATGAAACATAATTCCAGTGTTAGTTTATGCCACTTCACAAAAATCATGGATGATGTGCATTTTTTAAAACATCGGGGGACAAATGAATATATTGGTAATTTCAGCATCCACTTTGATTTATGCAGCTACTATGGTGACAACTGGTATTTTCATGGTAGCAAGGTGCTCTCCTTTTATTGAATATGACACTCCCAAAGCTATTAGAGTTCAATGCTAGTACCGTTTTGAGTTCATCTGTAATTCGAAACTTTTAAAGTTCAATAGGTATTGGAATACACTTGAAAAAGTATAATGGGAACTAAGATTTACAGCCCCCAACATTTTCCAAGTATTGCCATTAAATTTATACTTGGTCGCGAAAATATTACAAGTACACAGTATTAGGCTTTTGAATTTATTAAACTCAGAAAACAACATTATTTAGTTACTGGAATAAAAAAATTCATGTTATGAACTCCATCAAATAATAGAATTAGTTATATATTTACAATATAGCAATAATTTCTAAAATCCAAAGTTTTAATGTCACACATTTAAAGATATGAACTATTTCAACTACAACATCCTATTGTTTTCACCTTAACCATACACTTAAAGCATCTCCTTTGTTCAAATTCTCAAAACTGTGGCTTGGACACTAAATTCCAAAAATAATTAATAATAATAATAACTGTTTTCTTTGGGATATATTCATATAGAATACACTTAAATAACTTGTTTAATTTTAAACACGAGAACATTATAATCATATAATTTAAAGTTAACATGTACAATAAAAGTTAGTTTAATATTTCAACTTTCATTAAAATCCATAAAAATTTATAACAGACAACTTTCTTTAAAATCATATAAACTTCATACAATTTTATTCGTATCTATTAATCTACGAGAACTCATAAATTTTAAGAAATCGTTAAAATCCAAATTAATTTCCCATTATTAATTGTTTAGCTTGAAATAGGAACACATTATAATCATGTATATTTAAATTAAGATGACAAAAAAGTTAGCTTTAATATTTTAAATTCATGAAATCCATAAGAATTTATAACATAGAATTTTGTTTAAAATCTTGGGAATTTTGTAGGATTTTTTAATTCAAATCTATAATATTCATAAGAATTTCATAAATTTTTAGAAATTCATTAACATCGAAATTAAATACCCATCCTTAATTGTACATCTCACACAAAAAAAATCAGGTGGAATTACTATAATCATTTAGTTGTAGGGACAACTGGAACACTTTCTACGTGGAAGTTCTACAGCTTGCGATATAAATAATATGCACGAGAACTAGGGTTTTGGGTCGCCGCCACAAAATGGAATGGCACTGAATTTGACACAAAATTCATCAAGTCTGAATGTAAATAGCAGTCGAAGTTCCAAATTTTTAACGTGTAATGTATTTTACTTCTCAACCTTTAAAGAGAATCTACGTTCTTAACCTTTCATTTTTATAGCACTCTGTGCCATTTGAACTATTTTTGTCATTTTTTTCCCTCTATCAAAATCCACCGGTGTCTCCGAGGTGGAAATTTTACATTGACTTTTACCTCATATTTGTGTATGAAAGTATTAATTTAATTTTAAAAAAAAACTAAATTGAAACAAGGAAGAAAAGGAAAAAAGTAAAAACATGCATTACCTTCCTTCTTAAAACATTTATGCCATCCAGTACATTCCATTACATCGTGTACATTCATTGCTCAAAGGTGATACAAAACCAAACCCTCCTTTTTATCCCTATCAATAGTATACTAGTTCTGTAGCGAGCGCCAAAAATTTGTGCCATCAAGTACATTCAATTACATTGTATACATCCTTTGCTCAAAGGTAAGAGAAACCAAACCCTTCTTTCAATTGTCTATTTAGGAAAATTTTCCAAACTAAATTGAACAATTATCGAAGCACGAGTTAAAAATATTTTTTTTTCCTTCCTTATTTTTGTTTTTTATTGTGTAGAACCCTTTGTTTATGAAACAGGTAAGGATAATCAAGAACCAAATGTAGAATCATGGTCCTAAAATACATGGATTTCCAGATAAATGAATGTAGTTTTGCCCAACCTACTGGATGCTGACTAGTTGTAATTGATTTTAATAAAGAAGTTCAAAATACATTTCCTCCTTTCCTTGCTTTCTATCTGTTTTTATTATTTTTCTTTAATGCTTCACATGTGAGAATTTTCATAAATGTGTGACAGTGCTGCAGATTTGAGGTTAAGTTTTCATACAACTCTAATAATGGATCTATCTATTTTAAGAGTTTAAAACTTTTGAGATGAATCACGTGTATTTATAAATGTTCTGAAAATTGGGCCCACCCTCACTTGTGCATGTGCAACAAGAATAACCGGAAGTGACCCGAGAACTCGTGCGGATATAGAAAAAACCTAGCTGTATGAAATTGGGTAAAATCTGGAGAAATGGTTGACCCTTTTTTCTTTTAAAAAAAGAAAAAAAAAACTATAAAAGAGCAATTCAACTTTAATATCATTCTATGTTATGAATATCTATGACAAGTCACAGCCTTAACCTTTGGTTTATTAATGAAATTTTTATTTTTATATTGATCAAGATATAAGCTTTTCATGGTATGTGTGAGTAACCTACAATTTATGATCTCCATGTTGACCCTGATCTAACCTACCATTTTCCTATTCTGAGTCCGTGCCTGGATGGTGTCTTTAAAAAATGGGTAAATATTTTCTTCAATACTCGACGTCATGCATATTTAACTATATGTATCAATGCTGCTTCTTGTTTGTTAGGCGTCATCTTATGATAGAATAAAATACAAAAGAAAAAACATGTATGCATGCTGCTGTGGTGTTGATCTTCTGCACGAACCGTTTGGGTGGTTGAATATTGTAAGAGAGGTGTAGTGAGCATATTATTAAAATGATTGCTAGCCTAATATGGTTTCTATTTGATATTTGTACACAGAATCGTTCCTTCAACTCTTCAAGCAGTACGGAAATTCACAATTAATCAAAGTTTTTCATTTCCTTGTTTCATGTTCTTGAAGTACCTTCATCATTTGCCTACTTTGGTTTTGTGTTTTTTCAAATTTTGTGCTGTCCGTATCTCATCTTTGTTCTTTCATCTGCATCACAGGTGTACAAATTATCCAGTCAAGAACTGAGACCCTGCAATTGTTCATCAAATTTTAAAAATGAAAGACCCAAATGCTCACATGTACAAGGAGTGGATGGAATCAAAGGCCAAAAAAGGCAAGGGATCAGGTGAATTTGTTTGTTGAAATTTCTATTCAATTATGTTTCTAAAATCTAGCTGCATCCTCATACACTTCCAGTAGGTTGGTAAGTATACAATGAACTTATCCTCTTTATGATTTCTTACAAGTTTTGAATATCTTGAAGTGTTGACTGACAGCATTC
>CAIGRT010100707.1:0-11180 GCA_903798405.1 Fraxinus platypoda | reverse complement strand
ACTTTTCAGGTCGGATAAGTACTAGGGGAGTCGGGATTGGATTAAAAAAATCTTTTAGATTGAACTAATATTTTTTTTATGTGAAAGTATTTTTTTTATAAGGGAAAATGAAATTGGGCTTCGACTTGCCTACTCCCTTGATTAGTACATTTTACCGAAGAAACTTCACTACATTTTGTTAAAATTCTAGTCCGAAGCGGGTTCGGGTCATTTGTCGATGGTGGATTTGACATTTGGCTAGCATCCATCGTTGGCTTACATTACATCTCGAGTTCATTTTTAAAGTTAACGGGACGAGGTGTGTCAATTTTCTGAACTTTAACAATGAGTCTTCGAGTTACATTTTAAAAGACCGACTTTGTTAAAATGGAGTAATTCGAGTCTTTACATATTTACTATTATTTTTGTATATAGTTAATTGTGTAATTTTCCCTATTAATAATGGGGGCCCGGGTGGAGTAAGTTCGGGGTAGAGGGAGAAATAGTACTCAAGAGCGAGGGAAGGACTCAGGAGAGGGAGAACAGTGCTTTTGGGTTCCTTTCAGAGGAGAAATAATAAAATAAAGAAAAGAACGGATTTGATAATTTGATACTCGTTTGTATTATTTCTGTATGTATATATAGAGAGAGAGAAAATCGGGAAAAAAAATATTTTTTTGTACTGATAGATGTAATGTATATCGCATATTTATGTTTACTGACAATGGTTGAATCTGAATCCAACAATTTTCATGAATTTACTTCTCCGATCTTTCACCTTTTCTGACGGGCCCTCCAATTCTTAACCCTAAACCCAAAACCGGATACCCGATTGCCTTTTTTTTTTTTCTTTTGGAAAAATCAAACCTTTTTTTTTCGGATTAATGAAGTGAAAATTGAAAATTTAGTTTTTTTAAAATTATTATTATTATTGTTTATTAGTTGATTTTCGATTGCCGACTGGTAAGAGTAAGAAAAGGTGGGGAAGATGAACGGTTGTGATGGTGGAGATGTCGCGGCAGCTTCGGCTGGTCCACCCCTGCCGCTCGAGTGGAAATTCTCTCAGGTTTTCGGGGAACGCGCGGCTGGTGAAGAAGTACAAGAAGGTAAACAGTCCATTCTGGTATTGTGTGATTTGGGTGAATCTTGTAATTAGGGTTTGGTTGTTTGTATTCGATCTGTTTTTGGATTGTTTATTGGAGAAAAAACTCGATTTACTGGAGATTCATGGAAATAAATTGAATTTAGGCTGTGGATTTCCGTTTGTGGTCTGCATGTCAATTTTATTTTGTAATTGTCCTGCTGTAAATGAGAACTTATTGTTCTTCTCTCGAAGTGATTAAAATGATTCAACTTCTGAAATGCACGTATCAAATTTTGATTTTCACTAAATTGATAGCTAGCTTGTTTATTTTCTGCATGTAGCAATGTAGGTTTAAATCTGAATATATATCCATGAGCCACATTTCGGTTTAAACTTGTGGGGCCAAATGTCTCCAAAGAAAATTTGTAGTACTAAGCTTCATCACGCAGGCTTGTGGTTTTCGTTTTGACATTTCAATATTGTTATTTATAGCACCATGCATATCTGAATATTCCTTTTGCTATTTTGGTTTATAGCTGCTTGAATATTCCTTTCGTTGTTAGGATCAGATCTGTCTTTGGTTGTGGGACACGTCACATGATATTCTGGAACTTGCAAAAACTCGTGTTCTTGTCTTAATTGTAAGATTGCTGTATTTATTGAATCAAGTAATCATTTCACCTTGGTGTGCTGTCAAATAAGCTCTCAGTCATGTACTTCTGTTTTGTCCGCTTTCAGTGGTGTCCTACATGGGAGAGTACAAATTTGTACCGATCAAGAAAGGGGTAAGAACCTGGATTGTTGTGATCGTAATATGTGCACACGCAGTTATTTACAAAACAGTGACACTGAGGTGTGAGTGTTAGTTTAGGAGCTTGTTTGGTTGACATTTTACGTTTGAGAGGGATTTTTGGCATGTCTGCCCTGTAATTTCAATTATTAGTGAGCCATAGAAGTACGACTGTGAGGTGGGTTTTTGGAAGAGTACATTGTCGGGATAGACAAGATATTAATATTGAAGTTATTGGGAAGTCTACTGGGTTGGCAACCAGTTAGACTGGCTTCATTATTGCTTTTATTCCAACTAGTCAGAGATGAACTTGCATTGCACGTTATTCTGAAATATTTCATAAGTGCTATAAAAATAATATTTGATAGATGATTTGATGAGTTTCAAACGAACTAAAGAAAATAAAATTTAGGTTAAAAATTTAAGAGAAGAAAATAGTACTCTCAAAACTCAACTTTTATAATTTAAATTTTTTGTAACGATGAAATACTACAAATGAGCAACATTTTTATAATACATTTGGTACATAAGAATTAATTTTTAATACATAAATTTAAATACCCATTAAAATTTCTAGATACATTAATAGAAATAAATTCATTTATAATAACTTTAGATTCATGTAGATCAAGATTCACTAAGTCACGATTCGTTGAGTTTAGATTGATGTGAATGTTAATTAATTGAGAATTAATAACACGAAATTCATGCATGACAAGAATTTTTTAGTATTTATTACATGTTGAAAAATGAAAAGTAGGGTATTATTGGAATAATTGAATTGTTGTAAGGTTAAAATTGTCCAAAAAAATATTTTCACTTGTTGTGATATTTAATATTATAGATTTGTGTGCCCTAAGCTAAATTTTGGATTATGTAGATAGAATACTAAACCCCACTTGATATTTTTACTGCATTTTCTTTTCTTCTGTTTGAAAAAGTGTTTTGCTAATTTAGTCCTAATTAGTAAACTTTTTGCTGGATGAGGTAAACCAGCATTCGTGCTTTACTCCTGTTTGGTAATTTTACTGGCTGTTTGTTTGTGAACCGTATGCATAAAACGTAAATATGTGACCAATTGCCTCGATTATTTACGATACTAATTGATGGTTACTTTTATGAACTTTCTGTACAAGTTAATTAAGCCAATAATTCAAGTTACAGCAAAATTTAAACACTGGCACTGAATTTGATGCTGAAGAAAATTCATTTGGTGAGAAAGTATTGTCATGTCTTGGTTTTTAGGACGCTTCCTGATTATGTGGCATCCCAAGTTACTGTCACTGTATCATATGGCATAAAAAATTTCAAAGAGAACTAGGTATATGTGGTTCAGTGTTTAAACATAATTCTTTCACGTCATAAATTCTGCTGTATTTGGTCATTTTAGTGTGAGTGCCAATGAACAGATGGATTCAGAGGTTACATTGTATCAGTATAATTTTATTATTCAGAACATGGAATTGAGATTTGTAATCTTTGTCTATTTTAAATTTTGCAGTTGATATTATATCTGCGATTGAGTTTGATAAAACTGGTGACCATCTTGCTACTGGTGACCGTGGGGGAAGGGTGGTGTTATTTGAAAGGACTGATACAAAAGAGGTCAGTTTCTGGTAGCTAAAGGATGTATAAAAAAAGTAGCCAATTAGCGCCATATCATTTCCTGTTGCTATTTCAATTTGCAGCATGGTGGAAATCGAAGAGATTTAGAGAGGACAGACTATGCAGTGAGTCGGCATCCTGAGTTTCACTACAAAACCGAATTTCAGAGCCATGAACCTGAGGTACATATTTTCTTTACTTGTTGAATCATCTCGTCATTTTTCCGTATGCCACCTATGTGATATGAATAATGCATCTTTCCACTCTTGAAATTTTACAGCAAAGTTCCATTGTAAATGGGTGACTAACTGAAAAGGCATCTCCACCAATCTTTCTTCTGTTACCACCACCAAACCTGCGAATAGAGTGTCATATCTAATTTCATATGCATCTATATCTTCTTTGTGTAGTTTGATTATCTCAAGAGTTTGGAAATTGAGGAGAAAATCAATAAGATACGGTGGTGTAATGCAGCTAACGGTGCGCTCTTTCTTCTTTCCACTAATGACAAAACCATCAAGTTTTGGAAGGTGACATGTCTAGCTTCACTTTGTTTTGTGTCATTACTCTTATTTGTGGTGTGAAAAGGTGTATATTTTAAATGTTCCTAGCGCATTATATTCATGCTAGTAAAATGGAAGTTATAGACTAAACAAAATGTTTTGATACTCTTAGTTCTTATTTCGTCTGATCATGGTCTTGGATTTTATTATTTCCCTTTTCCTTTGTCTCTCTGCACTCCCTTTTTCAGGTTAGTTTAAGAATTGTGGTTATTACCTGATAAATGCTTTGTTCTCTCTGGTCTCTATGTGCAATTGTACATTGAGATCAGTGGTTTTACTTTTAAGCCAATGTGCCTTGGTTTTCTTCCGTTAGTAGCAAGTGCATCTTCTAAGCCCTTGTTTGATACCCATTTTTATGTTAAACATAAGTTTTGTAATAGTGAATTTTTGGAGGATGTGTGATTAAAAAGTAAAAAAAAAAGTTTTGGGTTTATATGCCAATTATTTTATTGGTAAAATGTGTGATTGAAAATGAGTACGAGAAAAAATGAGTTATTGGATAATGGGGCTCAAACAGGGGCTAAATTTTCATATATATTGCAAATGTTTTTGGTCTTAGATTTTATTCAGTTGCCGATATGATTGGTACCAGGAGGTTTTTCTTTTTGTCGTTGTATTTACAAGGCAAGACTTGATACTTCTTATTTTTAAGCTTTCAAACTCCGACTGGAAGGTATACTATTATGTTGTTGCAAATGTCATGTTCTATGATCAATATTCTGTCAATTAAGGTTTCATATCACTTGCTATCTCCCTTTAGCCCAGTTTTAAAGGGAGTCGTCAGTTTTAGTTGGTCGCTTTTTATCGTTCATAACTGTCTGTTTCAGTAAGTTACTTGATGATTCTAATCCTTGTGTTTTATTTAAACAGGTCCAAGAGAAAAAAATCAAGAAAATTTCTGAAATGAATGTAGAGCCTTCCAAATTTGCTGGAAATGGCAGTATTGCCAGTTCAAGTTTTTCTCCCAGTCCTAAGCAGTATCTTCCTAATGGAGGATGTCCAGATCGATCTTACAATTCTTTGTGCAATGACGCGTCATTTCCACCTGGGGGCATCCCCTCACTCAAATTACCAGTGGTAGTTATACTTTACCAAGCTATATTTTACTTGCATTACTAAGGATATCTATAGTATCCATCCTTCTTTTATGCATTCTATATCAACAAGAGATATATATATATATATGCATGCTTGGGACTAGTTTTGTACTTCTAACTTAAGACACATTGTGTAATAGGAACTCAATCTTGGTCTTTGGATGAAAATTAGATAACTACTAAAAAAATTAAACCGTTTTTATGCACATATTAACTTATTACACAACTTAATACTATATATATTTGTCTTTGTGTAATTTTGCATTTTTATAACGTTAAAGACTTTCTTAACTGTGAATGGATTTGGTCCTTTAGAGCTTAGAACATTCAGATTTCAGGTTTACTGTTGCTTAATGCAGCGTATTTCTATTTACTTTGTATGCAATTGACATCTTTGTAACACTGGAGCATGATCTGTAGGTTGCAAGCTTTGAGACCAGTCTTGTTGCGAGATGTAGGAGAATATATGCCCATGCACATGACTATCACATCAATTCTATTTCTAACAATAGGTGAGAATGTGTGTTTTTTCCAATTGTTAATGATTGCAGTCTCCCAATTTGTAATTCCATTTTCTTTTGACGTAATGCGCTCTTTGACTGTTGGGCCGTGTTGTGATGTAGAGTGGTGCTATTAATTCCAGCCCTCTATTTCGACACCCTTCAGCCAAAAAATAGGGGAAAGTGAAAGTATTTAATGGTATATGATATAGTTTTCGTATGAAAAAATTTCATAAGTCAAAAATATTATCCTTTGGGTCCAATATTGGGTGGATAGGTTCATCATATGTGGTTGGAAATGGGAGAACTGTGATCCTGGAGGCATGAGTGCGCACAAGGACATTTGATCCAAGAGGTTCTGTGATTTCTTACGCTTATGTGGCATGATTTGCTGAGAGGACAATCCTTAGATGGCAGTAAAGAAGTGCTTTTAACACATTTTCAAGAAATTTTTTTAATTGTCCATTGTGGGTGCCAGTATGATCTTTTTCTTTTGTGTGTTGTGATTTGTTTGGATATTCTCTGATTTATCTCTGATTACAATGGCTTCCAGTGATGGTGAAACATTTATATCAGCTGATGATCTGCGAATAAATCTTTGGAACTTGGAAATAAGCAATCAAAGTTTCAACATTGTAGACGTGAAGCCAGCAAATATGGAAGATCTAACTGGTAAGTGCTTTTGCCCTGGTTGGAAAATCAAGCTCAATTAAAGACCAGGTCTAAGGTCTTATCTTGCCTTTTCTTTCACTATTCAACGAGAATTCAGCTATGGAATCTTAATCAGCTTTCACAGGAATCATGTAAAAGGAAAGAGTAAAGGTTGTACCTTTCCTATTCTCTAGTTTTTCCACGAAGGGGCTAGGACACAGGCATCCAATGAAACTAACTGAAAGCATGTTTGGGAGTTGTTAATAAATGGTTAAATTATAAATAGATAAAAAAGAGTAGTGGATAAGTGGGTTGTACTTGTGGGCCCCTTAAAATATATGGATAATTAGTGATTTGGCCGATTAAAAACAATTTATAAATGATAGCCAAATGAGGACTGAATCTCGTATCAATGCCAACCATTCGGTGGTAAAAGTCTTTGCAAAAGAGCAAAAGAAAAAATGAACAGCATATGTCATTAAAAAAAAAAACCCCTTGTTGAAGAGGGGGTTAGGGGGAGGATTGGGGAAACCGTTCCCATCTTAGAAACTGAGAATAATGTACCAGAGGTCCCAAATTCGGTCTATAAGAATAGTTCAGAGAGCATCAACTACGGACATGCGATAAGAGAAACAAAAGTTGCAAACGGACTAGACTGTAGGTACAGTGCTGGTTTTTCCTTTGAGCAGTAACAAGCAGAATAAAAAAGGACGTAGCTTGAACATATTCACATAATGGATCTTGCTATTCCTTCTTCATGTGATATTAATTCTTTAGACAACTAATCATATTATTAAAGTTTCAAGAATGACTGGTACTCTGGAAGATCATTTTCCTCCCTTGATAACTTATTTCTTATTGCAGAGGTCATAACATCCGCAGAGTTTCATCCTACTCATTGTAACATGTTAGCATATAGTAGTTCAAAAGGATCAATTCGTCTAGTTGATTTGCGGCAATCAGCCTTGGTAGATTCACATTCTAAACTGTAAGTGCTTCACTACTGCTTTATTTTCTGCTTATGACTAAACAAATTGTGTAAATTTTGTACTGAGTAGGAAGTCAAACATTGTGCTGTAGGTTCCTACATACTGCTATTAAATGCTTGTATTTATTATGTAATGATCTTCTATTCATGTGCAGATTTGAGGAACTGGAGCCACCTGGTTCAAGATCATTTTTCACTGAGATAATAGCTTCAATTTCAGATATTAAGTTTGCGAAGGATGGGAGATATCTACTTAGTCGTGACTACATGACCCTTAAGGTTTATCTTATGTACTTATTTACTCATTCTGAGCTTCATATGTATATATTATGTTGTTTTGCTATAAGCGGTCACTCTGTTTATGGTTTTTGCCTGGACATATCTTGTTTGTGCGTTCTGCTTAGTCTAGCAAGTATATCACTGTAGGCATTTTGTAAGAGTTATTCAGGAGCACGGACAAACAGCTATAATTTGCTTATATTCAGGCATGTAGTAAAGTTAATCTTAAAGTTGCATATTTTTGAAGAAGCATGGCTTTAGCAGTGGGAAACAATTCCTCGCAATCACCTATCTGACTATATTTTACTTGCTGACAGTAGAAGGTTCCCGTCATCTGTTATGCTCTTAAGAAGATGCATAGTTATTTTGCATGATTGGCTTTTGTAGTATACAATTTTGTGTATCTCGTAATTTTTGGTCCGTCGCTTGACGCTCAAAATGGTTTCAGTTATGGGACATTAATATGGATTCCGGACCAGTAGCTACCTTTCAGGTTCACGAGTATTTAAGACCCAAGGTGAGATACCCTTTTCTGAAAAAATTCTATCTTACAATTTGGTGCAAAGATTGTTTTATTTTGCTGATCTTAGATTATAATTTGATATTGTCCAGCTATGTGACTTATACGAGAATGATTCCATTTTTGACAAATTTGAGTGTTGCCTGAGTGGTGATGGTCTAAGAGTAGCAACTGGTTCTTACAGGTACACTCAAGTTTCTCTTTTTAGTCGCATCACATCTGTTCAAATTTTTTTGCATCTGACAAAACATTTGGTGCATGTTTGTCAAAGCTTATAGTCACTTATAACTAATGGGTCCCAAGGAATGTGTGGTCAAAAAATAGGTAAAAGTTGTGGGTCTTATGGAATGTGTGCATAAAAATAAGAATAAAGCTTGACCAGTTTATGAGCAATTATAATGTTTGACGAACATTCACTTAATTGATCTCAGCAATCTATTCCGGGTGTTTGGTCGTGCTGCTGGAAGTACTGAAGCAACCACACTAGAGGCAAGCAAAAATCCTATGAGGTATATTTGTCGCTTACTTTTTATATATTGGTCATGGATTTGATTTATGGTCTATATTTCATGGTTTAAGAAAATATACAATGTGATCCTTCAGACGACAAGTCCAGACACCTTCAAGGCCTTCAAGATCCTTGAGCAGCAGCATAACTCGTGTTGTCAGGCGAGGTATGTGCTTTCTCTCCTTTTCTTGATGACATTTGAATGGGGTACACTGGTGATCATTTTTGCCTTGCACTCTGGTTACACCAACTATGAGCATTAGTTTCACTAACAAAAAAGGTGACACAGCAGTCTTGATTATTTGCCAAGCCACGTAGCTTATTTTGTTACTCAAACTGAAGTGTTCAAATTGTAACAAATATTTTAAGTTGAATGACCAAAATTTAAGTTAAGCGATCAACTTGGAACAAATTGATGTTTAGTGACTAAAGTGAATTAGGTAAAAGTCTATTGACACAAGTGTATTTTAATCCCATTTATTCTTCTTCCCCTCTTAACCCTAAAGAAAGATCGGATAACGGTTACAGGTGCAGAAAGTCCCGGAGTCGATGCCAATGGGAATTCATTTGATTTTACAACAAAACTGCTCCACCTGGCATGGCACCCAACCGAAAATTCAATTGCCTGTGCTGCGGCGAACAGCTTGTACATGTATTACGCATAAATAGCAGTACTGAAACCTGGTCGACATTTTTGGATTGCCTATTGAACGATGTTTCTTCCGCAACCGAATAGAGGCTCTCCCATTTCTCATATCCAAGTGCCTCGTAAATCTGTTAGCACATGAAGTGGCTGTTGTCGGATTCTCAATGTACCAACTTGTCTTCGTTACTGTCTGCTCCGGTTAGCTTTCTTCCATCACTTGGCCTCTTCTGCTCCATCGTTAATTTCTTATATTTTTTACCTTGCCCAAAAACAAAAAGATAGACGGGAAAGAATGTGATTGTAGGACTGTACCTAGTTTTAAGGTATATGTAGTGTCTGACTTGATAATCTTCTCGGAAAAAAGGAGGTGCTGCTAACTTGCAGGGCATCAAGTTTATTAACATTTCTTTGATAGCATAATGTTTTCTTTTGTGTGGAATGATTTTGGTCTGCTTTGCGTTATAGATTTTCGTTCGATATTTAAATTTGTGAAAGTAATTCAAGCTCCGGCCTCAGTCGATTTTTTACATTTGCATGGAAAAATTGAATTGCTTCTGCTGCGAATGCTGTGAGACATGTTCTTAGGCTTCCAAGTTTCAGATGGTTGACTATGTCCCATGTAAAATGTAGTACTTTCGTCATCTCTTCCGATTTCTAGTACGTTAGTTTTCAAAATTTAACGAAGATTCGGGCAACAGCACGAGAGAGATAATGGTAAAAGGACTTAATATATTTGTCATAATTAACCTTTTTATTTCTTCTCATAAGAAATGAGATTGATCTTGAATTTTTACTAGAAATAGAAAAGAAGAAAACTGTCAATTTTTATAGTATGATTGTTTAGGGATGGTAAAATGTTCCGCACTCACTCCTAACTTGTTTCGATTGTTATTTCTTATTTTATTTTACATTTTCAAAATTAAATTATATATATGTACTGTTGAAAATTTGTTGACACTACTCTTCGATATAACTGTTACGAGTACAAAAGTAAAAAATCAAATAAAATTTTAATCAAACATTAGTACTTATTTTTATAATATTTATTTTAGCTAAAAAATAATTTAATCATTTAAATAAAAAAAAACCTTAAGAAATGTGAATAAAAAGAGAAACATATAAAGGAATACATGGACAATAAAATACTATTAAGCCAAAAAGACATTTCGAATATTTTTCCATTTAAGAAGATAATATTCTATTTAAGAAGATCAGAGCTAACGCTGATGGAATAACAAAAATATACAACTAAAAAAACACTCTTTTTACATTAAAACCATCATGTTAACTCATGTCTATAACTAATTGTTTAGACAATTTTCATATTGATTTAAAGATTAAACTACTTGTACACACAACATATATACTTTGATCGACATCCTCTTATATGTCAAAAATCTAACGGCTGATTGAAAAATGTATTGTCAAAGTCAATGTGTCAAAATTTGATAACTCACGTGAGTGTAAACCATTGTGTCAAATTTTTATATGAATGTAGCATGGTCATTGATTTAATGTAACAACAACGAAATACACAACAAGCACACTTACGTACATTAACAGCACAATGTCTATAGCTAATAGCTAAAACAACTTTCATATTAAAATAATATAACCTAATTCCACCATATTCTCTCTTATAAATTCGGATACATCTTAATTCATTAGATAAATGTAATAATTTTCACTAACGTATGAACTGTTGTTGGTAAACGTGTAAAGTTACTTACAAATAGCATTATTATTTCAAATAAAAGATTAGGCATAGTTATGTAGCATGTCTGACAAAGTTCAAATTATGATTTGAACTCGTAAAAACACTTTTTACCCACGCATTCGGTGGCGGTGACTTAAGCATGCCTATTGGTGATTTTTATCAAAATCGCTATCGCCTAATAAGTTCCCGTCACACTTGTTCCATTTTCATATTAAGTTTGAAAAGGATTACAAAAAATTGTGCGTAATCATGA
>CAIGRT010100683.1:0-10613 GCA_903798405.1 Fraxinus platypoda | reverse complement strand
TTTTAATAGAATTATTCCGCACGTAAGGTCAAACTTAGTTAGTAAACTACGTGCTTTTAGTTTTAAAAGCTACCAGTGATTGGAAAGATACCTTGCTCAATTTTTTGGATGATGAACCATTCACAACCCAAAAAAATTACGACTAATGTGATAACCAAAGTAATGATTTTCCATGTCTTCCATCCTGTCATTTATCAATTTATGATAGTAAAAGCATTGCTGAAAGAGAAATATCTCTATGGGACGTCATGAATAGAGGCAAAAGGGAATTCCATTTATTGACCTGCATATGGCTTCATATATCTTCATGTATTAGGTCAGAATAAATTTCTTTTGCAAAAAATCAGAACCCAAATGAGAAAGAAATAAAAAAAAAAATCTAAACCCCAAACAGAGGAATTGAAGTAGGGAAATGTATGCATGTGGTGAAAAATTCTTGATTAAATGATATGAACTTACTTTTGTTTGAAGCCTCTGAAACAAGAACGGATCGTTTAGGTTCAGAACCATCATAACTCTGTACAAAAGTCAATTTTTTCCCTTTCCAGTATGAACATCCAAAGTCATATCCACCACTAAAGCCTACACATTCACAGTCCTTCCAGCAGTTCTCTCTGCAGTCACTCTCAGTAAGACTTGCATTATCATCATTATCATTAGCAGATTCTGCAATTGGCTCGCTCCCATCTCCATTAGCGAAATGCCCTGATTTCAAAACAAATGTCTCGTTATGATTCCTGCAACTTGGCTGCTCCCATAATTCACAGCCTTTGTAAACAGAGAAGATCCTTGTATGTTATAACCATAACAGAGACTAACTTGGGCTATCATTCGGCTCTCACTATCATACATATCCCCTTTACATGCCAACCGCCATCCAGAAATAGGCTTTTGACGTTCAGGGGTCCACTTGGGGTCTATTATAAGGGAGTAGCTGAAGTAATCCTCCACACCATTTGAAACATTGGTGAAATTGTAATTGAGATTTAAAACATCGGGTTTAGGGACTATATTCTCAAATTCCTTGACATTCTCATCCGTATAACTTTTCAATTCCCTACTGGTCCAAGAAGCCAACCCTCGCCGTCGTACAATCAATCTATGTCTGGCTGGATCCCATTCGAGCGTAAAAGCTCCTGAAGCGGGATTGTTTTCGCCAAACCATGATGTAAGATACCAATTTCTCCCAGTCCTATGATTAACACCTAATTTCATCCCCGGAATAAGAGTATTAGTGGGATAATCAAAGCTTTCCCACAAAATGTCGCCTGCAGAACCATTCATCACTACAAAATTCCCCGAATTCAACAGCTTGGCTGTCATATTTGTGCCATTTCCGCCTGCATACAGCTCAATAGGATCTGATCTGTTGCTCGTTATAATAAGTTTTCCGGCACTACATATTGTGAGAATGCTAGATTTATCCATAATAGGCTTTTCTCTGTTACCAAGCCATACTGGATAGTCCGAAGAAGAATCTGTGTACCATATTCCTAAATAAATATTATTGGTATCTTGGGGCTTATAGAATCCTAAAGTGAAAACTTTGTTATCAGAAACTAAGGAAGCAGATGAATTTAGACTATCCCCATGTGTAAGGGTGTCAACGGATGAAACAAGGGACACGAAACAATAGAATGTCAGAAGGAAGAATGATAAGGTTAGGATTACAGCTTTCTCCATTTATCGATTGAATTCTAAATTGGACCATCTTCCCTGTAACTAAATTTATCGATTAGAATAGAAATAGAATACTCTTGCAAGTCTTATTTTACATTTTTATTTATTTTTTATTTTATTTTTTTTGTCTTTTTCAAGTTTCTAATGTCTTTCATTTGATTTTTTCTAAAATACATTAATCTAATCCTACCAAGATTAAATTTTCAAATTTTTCGACCAACAAATTTGGCAAGACTTCAGCAATAATATCGATGGAAGTGTATGGTGTTTCAAATATTATATTCAAGAGTTTATATGCTCTTATGGCGTATCAATGCGAAACATCATTAGGCTATCTTGGAAAAAAAAAATCTCAAACCTTCAAATTTACTCCTTTTATTTTTATTTTATATACAAGGTAAAACTCACGCCTAAATAGAGTTCAACTACTTGTAAGCATTTATTCATTAATCAAACAACAACAATCCTTAGAAGTACAACATATTAATAATGGAAAAAGAAATAATTTGCACAAACTAGTGTTATATCTATAAATTACGTGGTATACACATGACAAAGAGGGTTCTCTTTCACCCATTCTCTCTCATACGGCCATTGACTTGACTGTCGAAGTACAAATGGTCGTCAAACCTTTTTTTTCGATCGGTGACCTTTACGTATTGACGAAGTGTTTCAATACGCAAGTAATGTCTACGTGGATGGAAGGAGGCCATGGTTCTGTTGGCCACGTTATCCGTGCACAAATTGAGGTCAAAAAGTAATATAAAAACAAATTCCACATTGTATTAGGCATTGTGAAAAATGGAAAAAAATAAAAGCAAACAATTAAAAATATATTTATTTAAAAATACAACCATTTAAATGAATAATTTGAATCACTTTAAATGATCGTTAAGAGTTAAAGTTCGCAAAGGAATTTTTCGTTAGTTTTACTGACCAATATATATAGTAAAAGTAACAAAATTATAAGTTACAGTTATTAATTCAATGTCGTAAAAGTTACCATAAAAAGTTTAACGACCCACTTGAATTTTTTGTGTCAATCAGTAGTCATTAGTGAATTTTACACCTTTTTTAATTATTATTTTCTTATTTTTAAGAGTAAGGCTATGTTTGATACACATTCTTAAAAATGTATTCTTTCAATACTTATTTTCAACCACACAATTTTCAATAAAATAATATTACACGCAAATTCAAAAATTTTCCTTCTTTTTTAATCACATATTTTTCATCACATTACTATTTAAAATATATTCTTTCCTTAAGAATGTGCATCAAACAGGGGCTAAATGAAACTGACATAAAATTCAATTACAATCGCTGAACTCCATTTATGTCAGTTTAATTTAGGGGTGGCAAAAGGACCGAGTAGCTCGTTGGCTCAGCTGGCTCGGCTTGGCTCGTCAAAGCTCGGCCAATGGATGGCTCGGGCTCGTTTCGGGACGAGCCAGAGCTGAGCCAAGGGTTCGCACGACAAGCTGACGCTCGGCCCATGAGCCTAAAGTTCACAAGCCCACGAGCTCGGCTTGTGGGCTCGTGAAAAATGTGAAGAAAAAAGTAAAAAAAAAAAAAAGAGCTCGTGGGCCAAGCCGAGCTCGAGTTAGGCTCGTGCTCGAACGAGCTTGAGCTCGTGACGAGCCGAGCTCATGGGTCGGCCCATTGCCACCACTAGTTTAATTTATGTTGCGTGTTCAATGACGCACTTGTATTAAGTTTTGTTCAATAGACCATCTTATGAATATGAATCCAAAACAAAGTCAATAAATGGTACAAAAGTGAAATTCATAAACTCACTGCCACTCTTTGTTTTTAATCTTATATTTTGTTTAAAAATATGAAAATTCAACTTTTGAAAATTCGTATTATCAAAGTCATGAATTTTCCAATTTGTAAAATAATATATGAGTAACATTACAACAAATCAGACCTTCTTTCCGATAAATTTGAGATCAAATATTTAAGTGTTTTGTTTGTAGTTCATACTGTTCATTGTTGGATCTAATAAAAATTAAGATACTTAATTGTTAAGAGAGTGTGTTAGTTTTAGCTTAGTGTTGATTTGACACATCTTAATTTAAAATTTCACACATTTTTTTCAATAAAATAATGCTCATGGATTCATAACCCTTTTTTTTTAACCTTTTAATCACAAATTCTCGAAAAAGATATTTTCCACTTTTCAAATAATCTCTCCTAAATAAATACTTATTCTTGTTTTATAATTTGTTATTACTAGGATAATTAATAGTAAAATTATTTTAATATTTAATCTTAAATTATGTTTGGCTCATGTTTATTAATTGTTTATAATAAATTGCCATTTTTTATTTATACATTTTGAGGAACCTTAACTTTTACCCACTTGGGATATATCAACTTTCAACTGCGCTTTTTGTAGTTATCCAAACTTTTAATTTTCTCTAGTACATACTTGAACTTTAAATCTATTTCTCATCCATATCTAATTTAACTAGATATTTCTTATAGGTATCCAAACTTTCATTTTTCCATAATCCATACCCGACTTCTAAAGATGTTCCCCATCCATACCTAATTTAACCGACCACTTCAATCCTACGTGAAAATTGATAGCGTTAGCAACATAATAAATATCAATTATCCCAAATTCTATGAATCACGGTCTTTGTTCCACAATTCCAATTCCACCCTAACCTGCTGGAATTAATAATGTTCCACAAAATCATTTTTCCAAAATCAATGGTACCAATTCGCTCTAAAATGTCAAATGTACGTTGCCTCGTATATTCACAAATCCTCTTTCAACCCCATTTAGCACCATTTAACATCATAAGATCACAATTCAACAGCAATAGATGAAATTACATTTATTTGAATCATTATGGCTACCATATAACAATGATGTGCATTCGTAGAGTTTGGGATAATGTATTTTATCATGTTGCTAAAGGGGTTAATTCATCAATTTCCATGTAGAACCGAACTGTGAGGATTGTTAATGATTGGTTAAATTATGTACGGATGACAAACATGTTTGGAAGTTTGGGGGAAAAAAAATTGGATACCTATAAGAAATTGAGTCAACAATTATGCTTTTTACCACTCTTTCCAGTCTTAAAGTCTTTCTTTTGAAGTAAACAACACTCCACAATAGTGGCATTATGTGAGTTCTTTTTACTTTCTATTATTCTCCTTTATTATCTTGTTTAATTTATTGAGTGAGGGCAAAGTAGTAATTAGTTTCTTTTTAGGTTTCTTCAGGTTTTTTTTTTTTTTAAATTTAAATAGGGACTTATGGTTTCAATATATACTTAGTTGTTTTTAATTAAATAAAATATTTGGAGTTTTTTGAACAAATTATTGGTTGCTTTTGTGTTATTGTGCACGAATCAACAAATTGTGATCATTTATTATTATTATTATTATTATTATTATTCTTTGTTGCTTGTGTCTACATTATAGATGAATACCAATAATTACATTGCACACAAATATCTTTAACGAATAGAAAAAGTACAATTTTTCAAAAGCTACATAGTTTACTCAATAACTTGAAATATCATGGAATACTCACTTAGTGTAACTAATAAGAGTTGCTCTCGAGTTTCACTATCTTCCATCAATTGCAGACATCGAGAGTCCATTAGCCGAAAACTTCACAGACTTGCCATTTTCAAGTTCATAGACTGTACTATTTCTGGTGACAAATGCTGGACAATTTGGCATTGGCAAAAGCATCATTTCATTTTTTAACATGGATATAACATCCTCAATTATAGGGCGATCAGTTGCATGATTTTCCAAGCATAGAAGACCAACATGAATGCATCTTTTCAATTGTTCTGTACGGATGCATGAACTTTTCACCATCGGATCCATGAGCTCTAATGCAGCATCTTTACTCCAAAGTTCCCAAGCCTACAATAATTTCACACTAAACATAAGTACAAAGAAAAACTGAAATGAGATGAATCTAAAAATTGATCATAAGTTAACTTACATATTCTACTAGATTGAGAGGACCTTCTTCATTGTGGAAGCTATTGTTTTTTCGACCACTCACAATCTCAAGTACTAAGACTCCAAAGCTATAGACATCCGATTTGATCGAATAAATACCCTGCATCGCGTACTCAGGAGCCATATAACCACTGTGAAATCATCAAAGCATTAATTCACTGGTAATGAGCCTGGAGCATATATAACATATATTATCAAGCAGCCATTTTGAAAAGAAATATTATTTTGTTACTTACTATGTCCCAGCACACTTATTTGTATTTGCTTCTATCACATTGTGCTTGAAGATTTTCGCCATTCCAAAATCAGAAATTTTGGGGTTCATGTTCTCATCAAGTAATATGTTACTGGCTTTCAAATCTCTGTGAACTATCCGTAATCGTGAGTATTTGTGAAGGTAGAGCAATCCTTGAGCAATCCCTTCAATGATGGTGAAACGTGTATCCCAGCTTAGGAGCTCCCTCTTAGCTGGACATGTCATGTACAATGTTTGCTTACTATCTCGTTTTATTGAGGCTTATGCCTTGACTTAGTAAGGCTTACCGCGTCAAACCAACTAAAGTGCTCATGTTTGCCTTGCATTTTTCAAATAAACTTATAAAGAAGATGATGATCACATTAGTAATGATCATATTAAAGTGCCTTCAGGCTTACGTCTCACCTCATGGAGATAAGACATCCGATAAAGTTTTTTTAAACATTGCTATAAGATAGTATATATTTAAACTAATAAGAAGTAAAAATTAATTAATCTAAACAAATAAAGATAAAATTAAAATTGTCCTTATCCAAGAAAATACAGATTTTGTTGACTACAATTATGTTTCTGAACTCGAGGTATACAAAATCCATTTTAAAATATGCGTTTGTAAACAAAATTAACTCACTATTCTCCAATTGAAAATTCTCTTGATTGTTTATTTTTGTATCAATCATAACACATTTTCGAAAAACCTGTCACTGTAACTTGAAAATGTGTCATAAGTAAATATACTGTGGGAAATAGATGGTACTCACAAAAGAGAAAGAAGTCCAAACTTTTGTTAGGCATGTAATCATAGATTATCATCTTCTCATCTCCATGGATGCAAAAACCCAATAATTTGACAAGATTCACGTGTTGGATTTTAGATATAAGTATTAGTTCAGTTTTGAACTCGAGCCATCCTTGAACTGACCTTCGGGAGAGTACCTTTACAGCAATTTCTTGACCTTCAACTGTTTTTCCCTGTAATGATATATAAAGACATACTTTATTTATTATTAAATTAGTAGATGTTGTCAAAGAGAGTGACGATGCCATATATTTTATTGAAGCAAAACTAATATATTTATCAAAACAAGAAATGGTTGCAGATTGAACATGTATGGTAAGTGTTTATAAACGATTTAAATCATAAATAGATAGAAATAAGTGATGAATATATAGGTACTACATGTACATCCTTCAAAATGTGTGGATAAAAAGTATCTGAGTGTTTATAAATAGTTTATAAACTTGAACTAAACATAGACTAACATTGATGTGTCCTAAGAGTAACTAAGAAAGTAAGATCTCGGACAATGTTAAGAAAGAGAAAAGGCAATAAGAGTATTTCTGCAGCAATGATCAATAAATGCCTTTTCAGATACTCTGATGCAAGAATCAGGGGCTACCTGAAGCTCCGAAGGGCTGATCCTATTCAAAGAACACATAATATTCTCAATTCAAATTTACCTTATAAACAGGGCCAAAACCACCCTCTCCCAGTTTGTTTGCTGACGAGAAGCTGCCCGTGGCTTCAACGATAGATGAATATGTAAACAGTCTAATATCATGTTCCTCTAGGGTCATCAGTTCACGGAATTCTTCCTTTCTTTCTGGCAATTCTTCCTCCTTTCTTTTCCGTAATTCTTCCTCCTTTCTTTTCCCTATGAGATTATCATCCAAAGCATCAACATAAAAATGCCAATCAAGATCATTAAGAAAATAAGAACTGTAAAAGATAGAAATATCAAAATAAAAATGCAATAGGGATATTAAAAACTCTTGAGGATATTTACAAAACACACCGTGTACAGATATTGTTTTTACACTTCCATTTGTTATATATTCATAAATTACAATTTACGTATATGTCTAGACATTAGTCGATCTAGATAATAATTGCAATAGTCCCTACATTAAATGTCAGTGCAACTACAACTCTTGAAATGAATCTTATTGTATTCTGTAATCATATTCCCAGTTATTCTGTTGGAGTCAAACTGTATGCATATAATCTTCTCTTCTCTATATAATACATAGAACCTTCTTTATAATCTTTTCTTCTCCAGCTCGCCGATATTTGTTATAGGTATTTTATTCGTATGGAATATGAAGAAGGTTTTTAAAAGCTACAAGTGATCGGAAAGATACCTTGTTCAATTTTTCGGATGATGAACCATACACAGCCCAACAAAAGCACAATTACTGCTGCAATAACCAAAGTAATGATTTTCCATGTCTTCCATCCTGTCATTTATCATTTGATGATAGTAAACGCAATGCCCAAAGATAAATACCTCTACGGGACGTCAAGAATAGAGGAAAGAGGGAAGTACATTTATTGACCTGCATATCGCTTTATATATCTTCAACGTCAGAAGAAATTTCTTTTGCAAAAAATCAAAACCCAATCTAAACCCCAAACAGAGGAATTGAAGGGAATATGTGCATATGTTGAAAAATTCTTGATTTGGTGATATAACTTACCTTTGGGCTCTGAAACAAGAACGAATTGTTTAGGTTCAGAACCATCAAGACTCTGTGTAAAGGGCAATTTTTTCCCTTTCCAGTATGAACATCTATAGTCATATCTAAAGCCTGCACATTCACAGTCCTTCCAGCAGTTCTCTCTGCAGTCACTCTCAGTAAGACTTGCACTCTCATTACTCTCTGCATTCACTCTCACTCCATGTCCATTAGCGAAATACCCTGATTTCTCAACAAATTTGTCATCATCATTCCTGCAACTTCGCTGTAATTCACAGCCTTGTATGTTATCACCATAACAGCGACTAACTAGTGCTATAATCATTGGCCTCTCATGATCAGATATATCCCCGTTATATGCCAGCCGCCATCCAGAAATAGTTTTTCGACGTTCAGGTGTCCACTCGGGGTCTATTATAAGGGAGTAGCTGAAGTAATCCTCCACACCATTTGAAACATTGGTGAAATTGTAATTGAGATTGAAAACATCGGGTTTCATGACTATATTCTCAAATTCCTTGACGTTCAATCTCGAGTTCTCATCCGTATAATTTTTCAACTCGCCACTGGTCCAATAAGCCAACCCTCGCCGTCGTACAATCAATCTATGTCTGGCTGGATCCCATTCTAGCGTAAAAGCTCCTGAAGCGGGATTGGTTTCGTTAAACCATGATGTAAGAGACCAATTTCTCCCAGTCCTATGATTAACACCTAGTTTCATCCCCGCAATAAGAGTATCAGTGGGATAATCAAAGCTTTCCCACAGAATCCTGCCCTCAGACCCATTTATATTCATCTCCGTCACTACAAAATTTCCCGAATTCAACAGCGTGGCTGTTATATTTGTGCCATTTCCGCCTGCATACAGCTCAATAGGATCTGATCTGTTGCTTGTTATAATAAGTTTTCCAGCACTACTTATTGTGAGAATGCCAGAATTATCCATAATAGGTTTTTCTCTGTTACCAAGCCATACCGGATAATTTGGATAGAACGAAGAATCTGTGTACCATATCCCTAAATAAGTATTATTGGTATCTTTGGGCTTGTAGAATCCTAAAGTGAAAACTTTGTTATCAGAAACAAGGTTAACAGATGAATTTAGACTATCCCCATGTGTAAGGGTGTCAACAGATGAAACAGGGTGCACAGAATAATAGAATATGAAAAAGAAGAATGATATGGTTAGGCTTACAGCTTTCTCCATTTGGATATGATCAGCAATTGTTAAAGCCAATAAAATAAATAGGGACTCGCCATTTGAGTTGAAATTTTGTAATTAATGGGACCATCTTCCCTGTCACTAAAGATATCAATTAGACTTTTTTATGAATTTTCAAAATTTCCCTGTCAACACTTTTAGTCTTACTTTTGATGGGTCAAACAAAGGCTATATTTTCAAAATTTTCAAGTAACTGTAAAAAAATTTGGCAATAATATCAAATGGATCACCAACATTGACATTTCAAATTTCTTGACCAAATGATAAAACATTCAAAAATCAAGCAGCAAGATATCAAGAAAAATATCAATGGAAGTCTATGATATTTTAAAATTATCCAATAATGGATAAGAGTTTATGCACTTCATGGCATATTAATAACGGGCAAGATCAAATCTTCAATTAGGTTATTTTTGGTTTGATTTAGAGCAAAAGATATCAACACAATGCAGTATTATTACTTAATAAATCAAATACGAACAATTACAAGTTACAAAGCATAATCAATTGTTTTTATTTTATATTTTGTTTAAGAATATGAAAATTCGTCTTTTGATATGATTAGAATCAGGCTTAGGACTTGTGATTGAAATATGCTATTGTGGAGCTAAGAATTGGTGAAATTGGGTAGTAATTAAGGGTTATCTTTCATTGTCAAGGTGTGTGAACATTGAAATTTCAGAATTAGTTGTGTGAACACTGAAATTTCCTCAATTTTATTGACCTATCTATCACTCATTTTTACATATTTATAACTTAAACCTTGTAAACACTGGCGGACCCACATGGGATCATGTGGGGTCAAATGACCCCACAATTTTTTTTTTACCTAAATATTTTTGAATTCTCATTTTTGACCCCACAAGAAAAATGGTCTTGTTCCGCCCCTACTTGTAAACACTTCCTAGAAAATGTTGTTACTCACTGGACCATGCACGCAAGCCTAGTTTACCAATAAAATGTTTCTGGTCCTTT